>VOMN01127568.1:0-10512 GCA_014899125.1 Orchestia grillus
GAATAAATTCTGCATTCCAGGCCCACAAAACCAGCCTCTGCCACGGAGCGTCCCGTACATACAGTACATGGCTGAGCGTCTGTTCACGTTGTTGCCTCTCACGCCGCCCTCAGCTGTTACGAGGAGTGACACCTCTGACTCCTCTACCTCACAAAAAAATTTGGTGTTTGTATAAACGTTTAGCCGACCTAGAATTTACGCCCATTTTCGTTTTAAATAAATCTTCATTGAGCTAGCTTAGAATTTTTCATTTCTACGATTTGCTAAGATTGATTCTTTTACATCGTGTATTTTTTCCATTTTCTCTTTCTATTTCGTGTGCACTAATGAGAATGACGCATTCGGTAGCGACGTTTAACTTCTACATAGTTAGTTGGCCTTCAAAATTTTGTACCCCGCTTCTCCAGTCCATGAGATAAAATAACCTAGATAGTGTGTACGACCGCGTACACACGCACTCATCGTTATAACATATTTTTAGTTCATGATGCCACTGCTTCTAATGAATATTTGGAAAAAATTCCGGGACGTCCTTCCAAATCACATGTAATGTCATTCAACACCCGTAATGATCACTGCGACTGCCACAAAAGTTGTGATGAATGGAATAAAAAGCTGGACTGTGCAAACGGCTGTGTTCGAGGCAGCCTAATGTTTCAGAGAGAAACATAGTACCCAAGGGAGAGTTGTTTGCCAACCAAATAACCTGAATACATAATGATTTTGCGACAGTGTTTTTATGTCGTAATGACTTACTTCTCTGTGAAATGCGAGTCTGCGCTCTCTGGTCAATTTATAATGTCATTCTAACTGAGGCAAAGAAAAATTCAAACAATGTGCTTAAATTAAATTAAAGGAATATTTAAAATTGCAGGCCTATCACATCATAATACAATATCATTTCGTTGCTTAGTTTCTTTGTTGAAATGATGTTATACTGTGGTGTCACAGTAGACAATTTGGATATATCGTTTCTCTTTCTATCGCTTGAAACCTTTGACAAGAACAAAGCGAGTGGTGATGTTCCACGAGCACGTCGTTCAACATCATCTATGTCCTAAAACAACGCTAACATCGAGTATGTTTTATCTCAGGCACGGTAGATGCAGTTACACTGGTATGTGATAGACATGTAGTAGATAGATGCAAAGACAAGATGGTGCAATTCTTCAGGGTTTTGGTAGGAATAACTGTTCAACTGTACCGACTATTGAACAACAAAACATAAGGAAGATCAATTACAGAATTCAGGCCAGCAAAACCCAAAATTACGTCCGTAAAACAGCGCAAAAGCTCGGCCGATCCGTATATATATCTGCGCTCTGTGCACCGATTGATGATGCTGCGCTGCAAGGCCTGTAATCTCTTTAATCTGTAGCCACAGTTAATTAATCAGCAGCTGATGATCTGCACAGATTAATGGCTCTTCAAGCCGCCTCTTTCTGCTCGATGAACAGACCGGCCATAGCTCAAGCCTACGTTTCAAGAGTCCCAGAGTGATCACTCTCAAGCCGACTCTCCGAACGCTATCGAGGAACCGCAGTTTCCAGCGGTAATTCGGTTTCTGGTTTCCGGGAGAAAAGAATCGGTTTCGAAAAGCGAATGAATTTCCGCAGGTTGAAGATTATACAAGTGCGCTTTTGGTTTACAATCTCGGATGGCTTTCGCTTTTGCGAGACCGGGAGATGATTTGACTTCAAACAAATTACGGATTCATGCATCCGAAAAAATGGCTCGGCCTCTCAGTGGAATTCGATTTTTCGGAAGGAAGAGCCAATAGAAGAACTGAAATATGTTTACGCCATGATAAGTTTGCTGCTCACAAAACATTCCGGCGCAACGATGGGGGAAAACTCCTGCCTTGAGAGGCAAGAGAAACGGTTTTAACACTCTGCTAAAAACAAGGCTTAGTTTTCTCGCAAAAATATTTCTTTCTGAGAAGCCGAATCCTTTTCAAGCTTCGTTGCTTTTTGCGTAATCGAGTGAAAATGGCCGACGTGTCAAGGTGCGTACTAGTCATAGCTGTGTAAAAGTGCGTAGGAATAAAATTGTACAGTTATTATGGAAACATTACATTGTGCAATGTAAAATCAAATATTATCAACGTGCTTTAATCCATTTTAGCCTTTCTGTTAGCCAGCCCTGCAGGTGTGTGCCTCAGCACCTATGTGCAGGTGTAAGAAGGTAACCTGCAGGTGTGTGCCTCAGCACCAATATGCAGGTGTAAGAAGGTAACCTGCAGGTGTGTGCCTCAGCACCTATGTGCAGGTGTAAGGAGGCAACCTGCAGATGTGTGCCTCAATACCAGTGTACAGGTGCACGAAGGCAACTTGCAGGTGCACGCCTCAGCACCAATGTACAGGTGTAAGAAGGCATCAGTGCACTTCTTGCTTTTTAACTGCATGGAATACTTATATCCAGTACAGAGAGCACCAACATCCGCTACGGCAAGTATCAACGTCCGGTACAGCAAGCATCATGTAACGTCCGGAAAAAACGTCCGTCTTTCTTGCCCCACCGTGTTTGATTCTTAAATTACCGTTGAAATTCACTCTATTTTTGGTGTTGATGGGCTCTACCGGCATCCTCTCATCCTTATTTATTGTATATTACATGGCCAGAGTTTATTGTCATAAGCAAGACAATGGCCCAAGAGCTCCATGGAATCATGAAGTGTGTTACATAAGAACCTAGATAGTCATTTCTATTTCCTTACAAACTGATGAAAGTAGAGGCAGACATAGGTCGCACAGGACCGATGTGACTTCATCATATGGATTTCTGAAAATTTCTAGAGTAAACTATGTACTATGACCGTTATGGAAATGAAAGGAGCAATGAGAATAAGTAATTCTTTTTCTGTTGAAGTAGACCGTCATATTTTCAGTGTTACTGAACTATCGTAGGATTGGTGAGGGTGCAGGTAAGGGTTGAGCCCACTATTTTATTTTGTGAGGGTCATACTTAGACAATCCTGAATGCTTAGCTGTGTTGGGAAAACTATGGAATAAACTATGAACTTAGTAACATTTAATATTCTATGCTATTATATTCCCCGTTGCTTAATGGTACACTCATATTTGTGACTACACAACATCACTAAAAATAAAAAGCGAGGGCATTTGTGGCTTGAATCTGTTTTTCATTCTTTCTTAATCTTCCCTGATTGATGTTAGGAAGCGAAAAAGTTACACGCTCCTTTATAAAGCTTTTGAAAATTCTGGGGATGATGGTTCTGGAAATCGATTTTAAATTTTACTGAATTTCTGAATTTAATGTCTAATGTTGGGTATATCTCTATAGAACTTTTCGGTGATGCACTAATCCAGGTTATAAATTGAGACTCATTTTGAGCAATTTATTGGAAGCACCGAAGAGGATTAGCAGAAGACCCAGACGCTGGCAACTTTCCAACGGATAATTTTCATTTCAAAACTGGGCTTTTTAGCTCCAATAGTGAGGTCGTTTGGGCACCTGAAATACGCCGCGCACCTGATCTACTGCTAAATAAAGAACATCAGCCTCGACGCTGACAAGCTTGTAGGCAATAAGTTTCATGTATCTGCAGTTTCGTTATAACGTATCAAGTCCATAAAAAGCTATCGTCTTGTATCGGAAGTGTCATATACTTTAAAAAATATTTGCTGTACATACAAGTGATACATAATGCAACACATTGATGTCATACAATTGTACCTCTCGTTGATGTTCAGTAACTTAGTAATAGTACTGTTGAAAAGGGCACTTTTTTCAGATTTTAAAATATCACTCATAATCTTTCGCTGTATCTATCTGTAGACTCGTCCATTTAGGGATTACATGGGACAAGACTTAATCTTTGACTTCACTCCGTTCATGAAGCAACTTTTTTGGCAGGCTTATCGCTGCCGGGAAAGAGGAGAGATTCGCTGCCGTAACGCCAGCTCAGAGGAGGATTCAAGGAAGTAATTGAGGGGAAGATTCTGAAAAAAACTTCATTGATGCAGCTTGACTCATAGAGTTGTTCATTGCCAACTTCTAAAAAATCATCACAGATTTTTACAGATCAAGATTGAAGTGAAATTTCCACGTTCGGGAACACTTGGATCCGAGAGCAACCCTCATTAGTCAACAAAAAGATGTGATTTTCCTTTATGATAGCGTGTACTCTCACACTTCTTGGTTAGTTAAAGATATCCCTGAAGGCTCTTCTTCATTTTTCAAGTTTTCCTGAACTTAGTTAACATCTTACCTGNACATATACAGTCATTCGGATGGTCTGTAGCTGAAATCGAGAGATGATGTTAAAAATGAAAGTAATTCGATTTTAACATTTTCCTTAAACACCAAAAACATTTTACGAACTTTGATAGATAGCGATGTGTTAATTTCAAGCATTTCATGTAATATTGAGTTCGTCAGGGGAAACTTTTTGAGTACGAAATGTTCTATTATTACATCACATATTTTGTACTGGCGATAATAATTTGATGATCAGTATGAACATAAAATAATTTGAGAAGAATTTTGGGAACGTGAGGATGAAGCTGCTCTATCATGGCACAAACGCTGGCTCGTTCTGTGTTCCTCGGTCAGTGAACTTTCACAGCAATCGATGTCAGGTTGGAACGAAAGAAAATGCCCTTCATAAGGTCTATATTACGATAGAGGAAAAATTTATGTGATAAAAAGGTAGAAATCATAAACACGATTTCTAACGCTTTCTAGAACATCACGCTCGTCATGCCTGATGCGACCGTTCAAAATCAGCCGCACGGAACGCGGTCGACGCTACCCTCTCTGCCCCGCTCATTCTCGGTCGCAGCAGAAGCGCAGTTCCTGAACACGACGTTGCAGCGGTCTACGGCAAGGGCGGTGCAAAATAAGCTGCAATTTCGTAACAAAGGCCCACAATTTTATTGTTTTTTCAAACGCAAACACAGCAAGGTCGCGGTGCTGCGGCTGCTGCTGCTGGGCGTGGCAGAAATGCTGGAAATTTGACCGTATTCCATCGGTCTTCTTTGGGATTTTCGATGCTGAATAATTCTACGAGTGTTTTGTGATCGATCAAAATATTTCAAAGGCAATCCGTTGCTTCAAATTTTTGTTCGTTATTCTCTCCCGGACTGCTTGATTGAAGAACATAATTTAATTTTGACGTTTAACTCGCATGTAGAAGCAGTCGTACTAATTTCTGAATCGATTTCGTGGATTGTGCAGAACACTGTATTTTCCAGGAATTTTCTAGGCAGGTGAGACAGCAACATTACAGAACAAAAGTTCATCGACCAATCATGGAAACGAAGTCGACCTTGCGTAGCAACAATTTACACCTTTTCCCCTTTATTTCACAGTAGGTTTATGATATTGCCCGGTCAAAATAAAAGTCAGGAATACCTACAATGAAGCCTATATGTTACACGTAACTTCTGTGGCATTAGCTACTGACAAAAACTCTAGAATAAAAGCAATAAGCATGACGGCTAGATTAATATTAACAGCAACTAATGCGAGGGAAGTCTCTACGTAACTGGAATATATTCGTCAATATGACTGTAAGTATATAGCGTAGAACGAACGTCAGTTAACCACCACACTAGGTCGAATGCACTGCTACTCATTTTTTCATAGAATGAACAATTTCAGGCATAATATGGACGGTACAGTATGCTTGGTGAATGGTAATAACATGGAGAGGGCGTTACAGTGAGCGAATACATGCATAATAACCGAAGCAGTGAGCGGTGAGAGAGTCTGTGACAAGAGGAGTACATTTCAGTAACTTCAAAACGTACCACGAATATCAAGAGGATTTCGAAGCTCTAGAACACTCTTATCCACAATATGTTGGACAGGGAATTCGACATAACTCGTTCAACGAAATCAACTTTTGTGAATCGGTGAATATAATGAGTGAAAGAACTTTCATAATTGCCCTAGACAACTTTATTGAAGTTTTTCATCTCTGGCGACAGCCACCCGTGGTGCAGTTTAACGATACAAAATGAACATTAATTGTTATTTACCCTTGTTAAATATCACAGGTACAGACGAACTGATGATAGTTCTCTGCGACGTTACGGAGAAATGCTTCCAATTGTGAAGGTAGATATTTGATAGTAGGGGACATGATTTACAGAGCGGAGGAGGTCAAAAAGGTTCATAAAAAATGCATTAGAAACAATTCTTAAACTCAGAACGATACAAAAACAACTTTTGCATTCAACAGTAGATTACAAGTAAACACAATAGCAGATGACAATAAACAATAACGGTAAAAAGATGACAACTACTCACCGGCGGCTTGAATGATGGACGCCAACGTCAGGGAAACCAGTAGCAGCAAAGACAGAATTTCTTTCTTCATCATAATGTATATTTCCATCTCCAGGTCTTATTTTCCTCTACGGGAAAAAAAATTCTATTAACTTTAACACTGTTTATTTCACAAGATTCCTGCGAAGTGAATTTTTTCTCACACTGAGAAACACGCTTTTTTTGTGATCAGTAAAGCTGAAGCAAACCTGGACCAGGAAATGTAACCAATCGCAAACTTTGAAATCACACACAAAATGTCCGGTCAATTACAGGTTCAGATTCACTTTTGCACTTTGATTTTTGAGGTCAAATTCTCATAGTATCCATTAGATAATTGAACTACGTTTCAAGAGACAGTTTCTATATCACATGCCGAAATAATTTTTATACAACACTTTTTCTTTAGGTTACATTGGACGATCGTATTCTTCCTGATAACTTCATGAAAAGCACTCTCCAATGCACGACAGCTTTCGTTCGCTTCAGTAGACCTGAAATCAGATAATAAACTTTAAAAGACTCCACAATTTCAACTCCCAGTTAGAGCCCATTCTAAGAATAAACGACATGTTTTGGGAAGCAGAATCTAAAAAATACAAAGTCAACATGAGATTTAACACTCAAATAGAATTCACGGAATGGAAAGGCTGAATGCTAGCCCGTCACGAAGCTAATGGTTGTCCACAATAAAATAATAACGAGCATGTGTGTACTGTATTATATTTTATGACAAGAAAATTGTAGAATTCGACTTTAGGTGGTAATGAGCTTAGGAAAAAATAACTCAATGTGAATTGAAGTGAAGTTGACAACTCTAGTAAAAACAGATCACTAGCATGTTTAGACCGCGTTCTCAGAGTGCGCATTTTTCTCCCGTGAATAGCTAAAGAAAAACCTCGTTTTCCCTTCATGCAGAGTGCACGCTACTCAGCCACTGAAGCAACACAAATTGAATTTATTCGCAAAAAGAAATGAAATATCGGTTCTCAACTTCAAACTTTCTCGCACATTCAGGTTTCTTGGAAAGAAATAGGCATGAAACAAGGAAAACTGAATTTTCTGAAAAAAGGATTGGCCCATTTTACTGATAAAAGAAATGCCGAGTTTTTGTAGAAAATGAGGGACGTATTTCTCGGCAGAGGAGATTCACACTTGCATGCCAAATTCATGAAGCAAATCACTCTTTCTCGGTACGTCGCTAAAAATACTCAGCAAGATTCCTGCTACATATTGTGTGATGTCCTGATGGGAACCGCACCTCGACAAGACCTTGCTTCATTATTTGGTGCCATAATTTAGGGTTGGATCACTTGCATATGACTTCTTCACTCGTGAAACATGAATGCAAGGAGTCGCAAATTTTTTTTACCATACTACACAGTCTATTTCGCTGCTTCATCGATGTATGCAATTTATAAAAAGTTGTAAAAATACTTGAGTGACCAAAATTACAAAATTATGCAAAACTATAGACACTGAAAAAAAATTAAACTTGTTATCATTGATCCTGAATAATACCTTGCCTTTAGGAGTCGTATTAAATACCTTGAAACTAAGTTACAAATCAATATGTTAAATTTGCTGGTCGTAAACATTGAAAAAAATATGCAACAGTTAACAAATGCCTCACGAACCAGTAAATGGAGGTAGCAGCCTTTGCCAACCCTTGTTTTATTTCATTTACTAAGCATTAATGTAGTAATTATTTACTACTTATTTAGTAATTTTTCGGTATTTTTTCAGTATTCATTTCGCATCTTTTACTACTTGTTTAGTATTTATTACTTAATCAAAATTTACTTAGCCTAACTAAAAATGGCACACCGAGCGCCCACGTGCATTTTCTGCCCTCGTACGTATGTACAAGTTCGCCAATTTGTACCCTCGTACGTATGTACAAGTTCGCCAATTTGTACCCTCGTACGTCCGTACAAATCCGCTAATTTGTGCCCTCGTACGTACTTACAAGTTCGCTAATTTGTGCCCTCGTACGTACGTACAAGTTTGCCAACTTGTACCGCCTTCCTCCAGCGTTGTAAGCGGAAATTTGAAATGCACGTGAGGCAAAATCGAAACGAAATGTGAGAGGTTATATGAGAGAGCCTTCAATTGAGACTTCAGCAAACTCGAAGGTAAAGTTTAGATAAAACTCCGGCAATGCTAAATAAAAATGACAAAGAAATGTGAAGAAAACGTAAAGGAAATATTAACAAGAAACATGTAACGCTTTTCCAAAAAAAATATGTATATATTCTAAGACCTAAAACACTCCATTTTAATTCTAGGAAAGAAGAGTAGCGTGAAATTCATATATTTTTTCCTTCTTTTCTACTGAAGGTTTAAGTTTTGTGTATTTTCGGGGGCAAGTGATCAACGAAGACTTATTATTGACATGCTATTAAAAAATAGAGAGCGTAAGTATGCAAACAACTGTGTAGTACGTAATTATGTAAACAACTATGTACTACGCAACTATGTTGCCTGTAACTTCAAAGATATTTCAGTGATGAATTTTAATGAGCTAATTGATTTCAAACCGACTTTAATGATGAAAAGTGCCATGTATATAATAGTGTGTACGATAGGTCATATTGGAAGAGTACTAATGGATCATGATGTAAGCGTCTTTAATGTAATTCTGGCAGTCATTTTGATATAATTTTAGGAGTCTCTCAGCATTTACCCCATCCAATTTCAATAACAATGCTCACTGTGATTTTTGCAACGGTGTCGAGCTTCTCGTAAAAGTTGATATATTTTTGCCCATACTTTGTAATTTTTGTTTTCCTATTTTCTCTGCGCTCATACGCCATGGGAGCTCAGTCCAGTATTGTACTTAATGCTTTTAAAAAACTAGGACGTTTTATGTTTAGCACAGATTACGACAGCTGCATTTCAATTTTGTTAAGAACTTACTTGAAGGTGCTTTCAGGAAGCCCAAGCTGCTGTGCATGGCAGAGAAAAATGAGAAGTTTCTAAAACTGACCTTAACAAAAGTTGTATGCTAAAATAGTTATAAAATAGAATAAAAAGTAATTGGACGTATGCTTTTCATAAATTGTATTACCTAGAAAGAGAAAAAATAGTCCAATCACAGTTAACTTAAACTGATTTTCCAGATTGTAAAACATATATGATACTTATATGCAAGTGAGAAAGGAAAATCGCTGGTAGGTCTATCACTGGTAGGAACTATCAAAATTAGGTAACAAAATTAAAAAGTTCGAAATCTAAAAAAAAAGTCAATTTTTGCATAATTTTCACTGAATGTAGGTTTACAGACGGCAAACTTTCTTGTCACTTTTTGTATGAATTGAACGAACAATATATAAAAAGAAATTTGCAGTGACTGATTTTCAGGCATCCAAAATTGAGGAATAAATAGAACATATTTCCAAATACTCAAAAAGAAATATTTTCTTTTTATAGAAAAAATAACCATGAACGAATGAGCTCCAAATGGAAAGAACCTCTCTTTGTAGTTTTTTGGTCTGCCCTGCTTTTTCGTGAAATAAGTCTACCAGTGACATAGTAAACTTTCAATATTCAACTCACTGCACTTTCGGAAGTCCAGAAATTTGTTCAAAAGTGTGATTTGAATTCAACAATATTACAATTTCGGATTTAACAGCTCTATCTACTCTAGGACGTTTTGTCAATGTGATAAATGCTGCACTGATGATAAACGGCTTTTGTCTTGCGCGTCAGGAACATGAATTTTTTATTCGTCGGTACTACAATTGATTGCATCAATGTTTTTTTTAATTTTTTGGAATTTGAAAATTAGCAAATTGCTCATTTTTTATACTGTTTTAATTCACCTGAAAAGTTATGACAATGTTTATCATCTATGTGTGTATTGTATGATATATTGCACTTATTATTATCAAAAATTATTCGAAAATTTACTCATTTATTAGTGAGGTTTCAACCTTTTAAACTCTGTTCCCTAATGTTGGACATTACTTCAGGCATTTATAGACTAAAAGTATTATGGTATTAAAAAAATACAAAAAAATTTGTACCCATAAAGGTGATTTCAATATCTGGAGTAAAGAATACGAAAGCTAAAATGCTAAAAAATTGTCTTAAACCTATTGCACTGAGAATGCAGACAGTGTATCATTTAAAACTGGTCTGTCTGCTATAATTCACAAAGACTCTAAAATCCATACATCAGTGGTGTGCTCGACTTGGAAAAATTATAGTAAAATC
>VOMN01127571.1:0-13387 GCA_014899125.1 Orchestia grillus
CAAGTATATACGTCCGCCCTCACTGCCGCACCCAGTACATGAATACGTGCAGATAAGTACTTGAATTCCACATATACATACGAGCGTACACATAGTCGAGCTTCAATAGTGTTAACGCTAGTAAACATTCGTTATTTTGGATCCCGTCAAAACATTTGTTAGGTCTTACAAACCCATTTTTGAAAAATGAAATGACGCATTGTTCAGCGAAATTGGCTAACTAAACTGTCAACTAAACTACTATACTAATCTTTTTATCGCATTCGAGGCCCTAAATCATTAAATTTGACATATCATCACTGTGTCTGGCGTGCCCGTGAATGCCTCGTAAAGTCAATTGAAATACATGATTTTCTGGTAATTTTCGCAGAATATACCTCGTGCTACAAGAACCACGGCTAAATCGTGTCACGAGCTAAATTGAAGATTATGTTTTGGATATCGCCCACCACGTTCTGGCTAGGCAGGTAGAGGTTCAAAAATCCGCCCGTGTGCAGAGAATAGTGCTGAGTTAGTATTACTTTTCAGGTATTTCAAGATTATTCAATTATTATAAACATAAGTTAATATTTTTTGCAGTGTGGCATATGACAAGAAGAACGTTCCATACCATAATCGTGCCTTGAAGAATGAGAATATTTTCAACTTCTCAGATATTTTCTTTGAGATGAAACAAGCTTCCTTAATATCTCAAGTAGGGGTAGCAAGAAATGGCATAAAATCAAAGAGCTGAAACCAATCTCAATTATTCTTCTAAGCGCGCATACTAGTTCTATAAAAGAAGTAGTAAGTTACGATGGAACACTAAAATATCAATTCTATAAGACAAGTAGTAAGTTACGATGGAACACTCTAAAAGAGAAGTAGTAAGTTACGATGGAACACCAAAAAATTACACGAGCACCTCGAGACACGAACAATACTCGCATCCCAAATGCAAGGGCCAGTGACTAGGACTACTTAAGATGACACATGAATTTACTTTTGAATAGAATACACCCCCGTAACAAGAGTTGGTATGTACCCACTTGCGCATTGTGGTCTGCATGGCCTGTGTGATGGACATCTCGGAGGGGGCGGAACGGTTAGCCTTCTTTTGGCCGCCGCTGTCGCTCGAAGTGCCGCCCTGCGGGTATCGTGTACATCCATGTGACCGTTTGCTGGATGTGTGGGTACTATGGGGGAACTCATGGGGCGTAATAAAGTTGACCGATCTTGGGCCTCACTGCAAGTTCGAGTTGAAATCAAAATTCAAGTTCGGATTGAAATCCAAATTCAAGTTCGAGTTGAAACCCAATTTCAAATCCGAGTTGAAATCTAAAGTCAAGTCTGAGTTGAAATCCAAATTCAAGTAGAGTTGAAATCCTAAATCAAGTCCGAGTTGAAATAAAAATCCGAGTGCAAATTCATGTTTATATTCAATTTTATATTCAAGTTCAAGGTCCCGAATAAATTCAGCAATTCAAAATGTTACCGGAAAGTGAAACGAGCTTGAGAGCATATCAAGGCCTATTCAAAATATTTGAATCGATTTTTCAGTTATTTAATTTGATAAGATAGTAAATTTAGCTCAAGATTGTACATACCCATATGTAAAATACCACAGGTTTTGGACACTAAAATTACATTATTTGTCATACGACATTGAAAAGTCGCAGAAAAATCATCTGTAACAAATAATTAGCAAAAAATCCTTCATTTAAAATTCTTCTACAGAATTGAATGTCACTTCTTCAGACTTACCCTTACCAGCTGCCATATGATTTCCCAACATGTATAAGGTACAGCATAAGGTAGGGCATAAAACTACCGCATTTGAATTGGGGTTTAAAACTTGAAAAGATGCTTCAATCATATTTTTCGCGCTCCTAAAATTCCATTTACTGGTTTTTAGTTCCCTTTATTCACGAAACTTGAATCCGATCCGAGATCAACCAGGTCACAATTTAGTATGTACATGTATTTGTTCACTGAGCTCTCATTGTGAAGACGTTTTTAAAATTCGGCACCCTTTATGAGCCGCCTAAACCGAACTCATTTGAATACGAAACACGACAACAGTTTTGCAAGAGAACGCCCACGGCAACACTACAGCACAATACGAAAAAACCCTCTCATCCGGAGGTTTTCTGCTTAAAACGAACAGTTTGAGATGACTTTATTTGCTCAAGATGTACGAATACACTTTGAAATGGTCGATTTGCAGCGAGAGAGGTCAATGAAGGACGAGTAAACTTGTGTCAAGGGTTTTTTGTTCATGTTCAAAATCGAACATTTCACGAGTTTACTCGTACAATGTTAAAAAACTCGACTTCGGTAACAAGTTAACCAAACCTTCTCGGGGAAGGGGGTTAACACTAGAACGACGGCTAAGGAATAACTTCCTTTAAAAACAGCGGACATCAAACAAGATCCCGCATCTAAGATTTTTTATTGGATCCAAAACATAGGAGTTCACCGTACATTTACGTTTAAAGCAAGCTCCCGAGCTGAAAACCATAAGCTAGGCATTTGATGATTTCGATTCAAAGATGAATTATCATAAAAAACAATATCATCGTCGTTTTAGAGTTAATTCATCTATGTCGGGGAGGGGTTACAGAGATCTCCAGACCGTTTCGCCGCCGTCGCTGTGCCGGCGACCTCTGTTTTGGGCGCGACGTCTGGCAGAAAGGTGGTGCGGCAGATCCTCCATATCGGCGTACGCCTCGTCCAAGTCGTCGTACTCGTCCCCGTCTTCATTGAATCGTCCGCCTTTTTTCTTTCGCGGACGGTCCGTTAAAGCCGCCTAGAAAATATATCTCGAATTACCAACACAAAAATTATAAAATAACAGTAATAAGAGACGATCTCTAAACTCAGGAGAGAATATCTTAAGAAAACATTTGATTGGATCTATGCCAATACAGCCACATAATTAGTAGTCAAACTTATCGTACAATTATGAAAGTACGTGAAGATGAGACTTTTTATCGCGTTATTGCAGAGGTGACAGGATGCACCGTTCGAAAGAGGAGGTTCAAACAATTAAATTCATCTAACATCGAAAAAAAGATGAGAATTTAAACGAACATGAGAGGTACCAAGAAGCAATTTTTCAGCGCAGTACATGGTCAAAACTTCCTAAAAATGGAAAAATGACAAGACCTGCGCAACTGATTTAACAGTAGTGAGGATAGTCGTCGACTTACCACCTATGTGACCTACGACCTATGTCACTTACGACTGATCGACTTTACGCGAGTCTAGTCCAGACCAAGAATTTGAAAACCTCACAAATAAAGAGCTGATGGAACTGGAAGAAGAGTTGGAACTAAACGTAGCCGTAAGTCGATGTCTATCTATAGCAGTAGTAGTAGTAGTAGCAGTACGCGTAAGGGATAGCAGCGATCAGCGACTCGGACTATCTCGCACCGAAAGAAAAGGGACCATTTAGTATGGACTTTGGAGAACAGAGAATCTATGCACAAGTGGTGTTCCCACACAAGATCTTTGAGCATAGAAACAACAAGTTAAGAAGGAAGAGAAAGAATAGATGAAGAATAATAAGTGAAGAAGGCATGAAAATGAAGAACAAAGTAGGCATGAAAATGAAAAGAAATAAAGTAGGCATGAAACATAAAAGTCCTGGAGGCCTAGCTAGAGCTGAAATAACCTAACAGTACCCCTTGGGAACACCAGTCCCCACAGCCATAGCTGGGCAGCATACGATAGACGAACCTAACCCTATTGCCTAGGCTATGCCCCTTATGGGGGCCCAACTGATGAACCGCTAGTTGAAATGAACTGATTCAATTCTTCAAACTTTACGACTCAACTGACGTATTCTCAAAACCAGAGCTGAGAGACCAACCAGTACAAGGCGTCCCAGGCTGCATTGAGTGTCGCTGTCTCTACGACACTCTGACAAAGGTGAATTTTATTTGTATGATACTCTTGAAATAATCCAAGGAATCTTATTTGTACCCATGTTTCACCAAGTCTTCAAAATACATTCAAGGAACATTTTCTTTTCAATACTTCTGTGGGAAATGGATGCACTCTAGTAACGGTTGACAAATCAGTGATGATCTTCTTTCTGCACGCAAGTAAAACATATCAAAACTCTCTCTTTTTCCAGCTCCTTACAAATTAATCCTTTGAGTACTGGACTTAAAAATAGTTTTGTAATTTGCTCACAATTTCACAGTTTTATCCTAAGTGAAAACTAAGCTGAGAATGACCTCAAAAAATTAAGGGACAATAACATGGAGCATGAAAAGGGACTTTTAACCGATTCCTGTCAGCTCATTGCAGCGAGAAATCAGGTTGTGCTCTGCTCATCTTAAAAGAGCTTTCGAAAAAATGATGCACTCAACACAACCATGAATCGAACATATATATGCTTTGAAGTCAGTAAGTTTGAAAATTATCGAGCGTCCTCAGTACTAACTCCTAATAGTTATGATTACAGCCTCACGTACGCTACAGTAATAAATTGATCCACCTCAGATGCAGCTCCTAGTACGAGTCCCCCATATTGCTTATGTACCCAAAATTTATAAGCTATGACCTGACACTAACCAGCTGCACGCCTGGTGCAGGGTCACGTAGGAAAACGGGAACTTTCGAAATGCGTAGTGGCGTAAGACGTCCTTTTCAAACACTGAGAATTCACATTACTTTCTCTTAAAAAAAAGCTGTAGTGGTTCAATTGCTGTCAATAACATTTTGGTTGATTTTTTCTAGTATTGTCGGGCTTTTCAAAAGTTCCCTTTATTCTGTGTTACCCTGAACTTCGCTTTGGTGGGGGAGGGAGGGGGGAGGAAGGGGTTGGTGTCTGAACCGTCACCAACGTTCGCCGATTGAGGCAATTCCTTAACAAATCAGAAATATAGAAAGTGACAGCAATTCAAGCAGCAATTTTCCTTACTCCTGTTCCATCCTCCTCCTCAGAGCGATAGTCACGATCATCCTTTGCTCTTGTGAGGTTGGTTTCATTGCGCAGTTTTCTCCTCATCGCACTCTTCGTAACGATCCCGCCATCCTCATCTGACAACTGGTCGAGCTCCGAGTCTTCCCGGTGGGATCCGCTGTAACCAGACTCCTATGGCAGGAGACCCGGGCAATGTTACACAAATGAGGACAGCATTTGAGAGCGATATTAATAATCAGTACATATGTACAGTGCAACGTGCAAGCAAACGTATAATGGCACACCAAACACCCAAATGCAGAAGTGATGTAACTGACGTACAGTAAATGTGAGAGATAATACTTACCTCAGGAGATAACTCGTTCACTTTACCTTCTTTTTGCGTGGAGGAGCATCCTTGAGATTGAGTTCAGGTAACTCCGAGCTCGTAAGAAGCATCGAATGCGTTTTGACATCAGTCGCAGCACGACGGCTCGATGGAGAATTCGAATATTTAGCTCGTCTACGAGACGATTTCACGGGTTGTAATTCCTTTTCCGTCTTAACCCGAGAACTTTTTGGCTTTATGGCTGGTTCTTGCAAATTGATCTGAGGAACAGCTTTATTTTTTGCTCTATTTGAACTCAAGGCTTTTTTAGTAACTTTGGAACTCATGGCTTCTAGAGCTGCGTCCTCTGCTTCAGCACTCTTGGTCTTCAAAACTTTCTTATATACTTTTCCGTTGATCTCAATGTCTATAACATTAGGCGGGTCTTTCACATTTTCTTCGTTTGTTTCTGAGTTTGTATCCTTTTCTTGTACATCTTTACTTTCTGTAGGCTCCTTACTGACTTGTGATACGGCATTTTCATCAACGCTTCCACCGCTTCCATTTTTTTCACTAACTTCTGCCATATCTGTGGAAGAATCTTCCGTTGTACTTGTGATAGGATCGTTAGTTTTAGTACAATCTGCTGAAGTTTCTGGAACCTTCAAAGTAATCTCACCAACCGTTCCACTGGTCGATTCACGAGGCTGATCAGATTTAACATTATCATCAAGACTTTTTTGTCCTGCCTTAACAGAGTTTTTAGCACTGCCTTCCTCTAAGCGAGATTTCAAACTTTCGCTATCTTTTTGCTGGGAACTCTGCTCTACCTTGGATTCGTCCTCCGAAAGATTTTCTTTTTTTGTTGCTCCGCCCTGTTCATCAGAGAGGGAGCCGATAGCTTCCTTACGATGATCACTCGAAGATTTGCTTCTTTTATGGTCAGTTTTACCCGTGAGGTCTTCTGTTTGACAACGGGATTCTGAAAGACTCCTATGCTTACTACTTTTTCTGTGAGACTTCGAGGACGATTTTTTTGAAGATCGTGATTTACTCGAGGATCTAAGGCTCACACTCATATCTTCTTCAACTTTTTGGTCTTTGTTTTCCGAGTGAGCTGCTGATTGCGCCACAGGTTCGTGACTGTCGGAATTTAGCTCCTTTGATTTACTTGAAATTTTAGTGACCGTCTCGTCTTCTTTTTCTTCATCGTCAGGTTTAAGATCTTTCTCACTAGCTTCAGGTAGACTTTTCATTCGGTTATTCCGGCTTTTAGAACTTGACTGCTTCGAGGAACGAGATTTGATTGAATGTTTCGAACTTGAAATTTCCTCTTCGTCCTTGCTAGGCTCGGAAGACCTTTCACTTGTTTTTGTTTCTTTTGTGGGGTTGTCTATCTCTGTGGTATCAGATTCTTTCAATGATTGTGACCTACTTTGGCCTTTATCACTCCCATCGAGCCTTGAAGTATCATTCTCATTTCCTCCAGATTTTTCTTTGTCTTTACCCACAGATGAATGCATATCATTACTTCCGTTACTTACTTCAAGGGTTTTCGTTGAGTATTCTTCTTTCTCGCCTAAAACAAGAGAGTCAACCATGTCAATGGTGTCCGATGGTTCTAGTTTGTTATTCACGGCCGAGCTGGCTGCCAAATCTTCACTTAAAATCGCTGACGGTACTTCGTCTTCGGTGTAGGGCACAATGCTCATTGGATAGGATTCTTCTTTCGCCAGAGGTGCACGAGCGTCTTCAGATGACTTTAATTTGTGCGAGTTCTGATCCTCATCCATGGAACGAGGCATTTGTAATAATTTTTTTTCGGCACCAATGGACTGGGTGTGATAAGAAGATTCTATTTCATGATGCTTATCAATGTCTCGAGCCGAATGAGCATGAGCAATTGTTTCTTCTTCGACAATGGTTTGCCGAGGTTTGCTCTCCAGAGACTTCGCTCTTCCAGGTCCAAGCTTTTTGGAAGCTTTGCCATTTTTAGATCCTTTTTGTTTTTTAATCATAGCTTTTCTTTTCCTATTCTGAGCTTCCAATTTCTCTTCGTCTGATTTGCTAAGGGCAAAAATACTCTTCGGCTTCTCTTTGATAGGCATGTCATCACTCGGTGTATCTTCCTCATCCTTGTCAGTATACCCATCATTTTCATCTGAAGAAGTTTCATAATTTTCTTTCGGCGATTCGCTTGTTTCTTGCTGTAAAGTCATTTTCTCTTGCGAAGTTTGCTGAGCCTGGACTTCGTTAGGCAAGCTACTGTCTGTCGATTTTTCAATCAGCTCTGCTTGAGTCTCATTTTCACCATGTTGCGAAATTTTTCTGTCAGTGAAGCTGCCTGAAGAAACGTTGTTGGAAACAGATTCCAGGGGCTGTGCACCTTGGTGCACCATTGCTTCGTGGGTTTGGACCTGAGCCTGGTCTCGCTTGTGTTGGAGGTGCAGAGCCCGGGCTTCATAGGCCACTTGAGCCATGCGTGGCTGCTCCACCACCAACTCCCGAATGTTTATCTCTGACGAGGGCGTCTACAGTTGGGAAAACAAACAGAAAACCCACGAGTGAACTAAACACAGAAAAATGCATCAAAAGATCCTCCTAGATCAGGGTTGGATTAAGATGACAGCGCATATTTTTCAAGGGGTAAATGACCCACAAATGGGTCACATCGCACGAAACGTATCGAGAAAGCGTGTTTTGAAGTTAAGTTCAAAACGAACAGAAAAGATGCACAGATTGCTAATTTGTATCCAAGAGCGAGTAGGAAGCTACGACAGCTAGATTTTTGTGCAGCTCTTATACTTTCGTGGCTCAGCAGGAACTGCACGCTACGATCAGTAAAATTTTACTACACAACTAAGACGAGTATAGTCCTGTCTTCCTGATTAATCCAACCATGATTGATTTTCGGGGCGTGAAAGTGGAACACACTGCTGTGATAGAATGAAGGAATATGTGGGGGGTAAGAATTACAAAAGGAGGGACACAAATTTTTAATGAAACAGTGAAGGAAATATTACACGCACTAATCGCTGTGAGGATTCGACCCCTAATGGGTGGACGAATTAAACTCCGTCCCACAAATGAGCATTGTTTTACGATTGTATTGAATGAATTTGTTAAAAAGTATCACTAACACTTTTTTTCTGGCTCACCGAATTTTTCCCCGTTGAATAGGTTTAGCAGTATTAGAGATCTCGTTTCATCACGGAAGCTAACGGAATCAACTTTAGTTGACGAAAACGATCATGTAACTCAGGAAAACTGCAGATTAAATTTCGAAGGAATTAATTCAATCTGTCCTTTTTTAATTAAGTTACAGAAATAATTAAAATCCAGAACATCTCAAGCGTCGGAGCTCCTTACGATATCTAAGCACCAATTAGGACTTCAAATCGACTTTTGAACCATGATCACATGCATAACAGCGTCAGGTACGAAGGAAACCTAAATTAATTAGAATCCGATTCAACTGGATGAAACGAAGAGCAAAAGAATATGTACACATAAAACAAGAAGTATAAATGTATAGATTCGCACATAAAATCATTTTGTGTGCTACAGAGAGCAACTAATGAGGTATTTGACATCGAAACAGATGTGCCGTCATCGTTTCAGGTGCGTTGATACGACCCGGAATTATCACAGGACATCAAAGCCATGGTTTATTTTATTAGCTAATGGAGATATAAAAACACGATAAATAAGGGGAAGGCCGAACAAAGCTCTCAGTTTCGGAACAAAATAACAAATCGTATCTGTGATGAGCTACATTCATAATGAACACCCTCCTGCTCAATTATTCTGTGGGACGGAGGCTGTCCGCTGCAGAGCAGGTTATGACCAAAGAGTCATCCAAAGAAGCAAGGGAAATGTGTGCAAAAAAGCCGAATCAATTTCATTGGACTATTTGTCGAATTAAGGCTCTGAGAATTCGTTAAGTTAGGACTCAGTTTCGAGCTACGTGATCGCAGTAATTAGTAAAGAGCATGTCATCGGCTTTACCTGTTACGATTCAAGCTTGATTCAATTACTTAAAGTGTAGGACAAGTCACACCTTTTGTGAGATACGATTCCGTGTGGATATTATCATTAACTGAGGCATATAACAGAATGCCAACTGAAAAATTAATTTAAAAAAAATCTGTGTGACTTCTATCCACCACAGAATGCGGAAATGAACCAAGGGCCTGATTAAGATGCAGCATAACCCATAATCGCGTTGTTTAAACGCGCGCGTGACCCCGTAATAAATTTACTTTTTGAAAATTAGGATCTTGCACATTGATTCATGCAGCACACTGCGGGTGACTAACGTTAGCAGTAAGTAATCGGTGCGCACACACACAAAATGCTGATAAAGAAGTCGGATTAATACACGTACCGAAAGACACCGTGCGTTTCCGTGACATAAGATTAAAGAAGAATTTACAAAAATCAATTCATTAAAAAGCTAAACAAAAACTATTTTGCTTCGCATCATAACTTGCATCAGTTGTGAGAGCTACAGTTTTCGAGAGACCATTCTGTCGTCTGGGGGCAGAAGTGAGCCCTAGAACTCACTTTCGCTGGTCTGTGAAGCACAATAATCTACTTAATAAAAGAGCGTTTAATGCAAAGCTTTGGGCATTATGGTTTCTGTTTCTCTGGCAAAACACTAAATAGTTATGATATTGTATTTAAGAGTCATAATATACATAAATTGCACTTGTACGGTATAAATATGCGTATGTACATATTCGTGTACTTGGCATATGTTTACGAATGAAAAAATTTATGATCATGTTCGACGAGAGAACGGTTTGATGGAATCAACTGTATGAGCCTAAAAGTCGAGTCATTAAATTAATCTAAGTGCTTATCAAGCGACAATTTTTGAGGACTCTGTCCCACCTCTTGAACATATTTACACGAAAAAATGAGTCATAGAGTACTCTAAAATGTCAGGCGAAGAATGGAAAGAGAATAAGAGGAACATTGCTTCCAGCAGGTGAGGCCTGCTGAAGCTGCAAAAGAACAAGTTACCTGCGTGTCAGTGGCCGAATCTTTGAGGTCTGCAGCCATGAGGGTAGACGCGTCCTGCGTGCGGGAGCCCGCTGACGACGGAATAAGTAGGCCTTGAAACCCCAGCTCGCTGGTGGGGGTTGCCCCCGTCCGGTCCCCACTGCCCCCCTCCATGGCCCTTTGGAATTTTGCAAACAAGGATATAAGTACAACGTCGTGTACAAGGATATAAGTACAACGTCGTGTACAAGGATATAAGTACAACGTCGTGTTCAAGGATATAAGTACAACGTCGTGTACAAGGATGAAAGTATCACGTCGTGTTCAAGGATGAAAGTATCACGTCGTGTTCAAGGATGAAAGTATCACGTCCTGTTCAAGGATGAAAGTATCACGTCCTGTTCAAGGATGAAAGTATCACGTCGTGTACAGTGATACAGCGTAATTTAAAAGCGCAACAACAAGTTACAACCTTCGCAATTAGTCCCCAGTTTCCTCTCAAACAAACATGAAACGCTCGGAATCAGGAGCTAGGGTACAGTTGTCATTGTATATAAGTCTTACGAAAATATTATCGGTTACACAAACCGTGTGAATGCACCCCCGGTATTCTCGGGGTTATTCGCTAAGGTATTAATGCCGCTGTATACAAGAATGTGTTGGAAAAATGTTGCACCAGTGTTGTAGAATTCAGGAATTAAAAATCCTGTATTTATACAGGATAATGCGCCCTGCCATAAAGCCAAGCTGGTTATGCATAACTGAGAGGAACAAGGAATAGAGGATATTGTCTTGCCTTCTGAGAGTCCGGACATGAATCCCATAGAAAATTCGTGAAAGACCCTTGGAGAAAATGTCATGACGAGAGATCCTACAAAAATCGAAGATTTAGGGTTAGAATTGCGAGAGGAATGGGCGAAGATTACAGTTGATGAGTGTCGGAATTTGACGAAACCCTGCGGGCGTAGATGGACAGCAGTGATTTAAAAGAAGGTTCGCAGCACTAAATATCGAAAATAACTACTTGTGTTCTGTTTTGATTTCAAATCTAACAAAAAATTCATTCGTTCCTTAATTTTGAACCCCCAAAAATGAGTAAGGTTTCATTCCAGTCTGAGCGGTGGGACTCCAAATAGATTTTCAAAGCCCAGCGTCATTACTGGGTCGCTGTGTGGGTGTTTTATGCCAAGCTTGAGAGGCACATGCGACATGGTAACTCTCCGTAAGTCACCAACAGCAGTGCTGACTATATACAGACGATTTCAATGTTGGTTTGATATTTCGCCTCTCGAAATAGATCAAACGTAACCCTTTATTGACTATGAAACCCTTACAGTCCAATTTTTAAAATATTTTCGTTAGTTTTTCGTAAATATCGTCAAAATTGAAAGAAGTAAAATGGACTCGAAACCCAGAAATCCCAATGGCTTATCTATAGTTAAGGTAACCTAACACTGCCCCTTTGAGGTCGCCAATCCTCGTTGCATAGGATAGACAAACCTAACCGTATTGCCTATCCTATGTCCTTTGAGGGGGTTTTATAATAAAAATAAATAGTTATTTAAAGGGTTAAGCCATGACTGAGAACGGACTTGCTGAGGGCGAGTTGGAGGGCGCGTTTGTCTGTGAGCTTGGCAGCGGAGGTGGCGCCGTGCAGCTGCAGGAACTGCGCACAGCCTTTGTGTCCCCTCGCGACAGCGGCGTCCACAGGAGTCAGCAACTGCCCCTTCGAGTTCCGCATGATCGGGTTCACGACCGCCTGGGGCGAGGAAAGGGCGAGTCATGGTATAGGTGGGACTGGTGAATATCGGTGTGCACAATGTATGCCCCGTTACTCACAGAACCTACAACAAGTACACATACTACGCTTCACATTTTCTCGTCAGTGAATCTTAATGCACGATGCATGTGTGATGTGTAGAGTGAGGCAGAAAAGATGAACATTTTCAAAGGACTCATTGGAAATTTTTACGTAACTCACTTGATTTGCTAAATTACGCTCTTTGGTTTGTACTCAAAAAAATTTAAAAATTACTAAATCATAAGTGACTCTGTGTTGCATTGCTGTATCCAATAATAAGAATCATCTCAATTTTCCCTATCGGCCTCACAAAGAACTGGTCAGCATACATCATTACCAAAATAAACGTATCAATTCTCACAATTTGAGTTGATGTGCATATGCGATATCAAGGCCGGTCAACATCATCAACTTATATTTTTTCATTAAGTAGTTTCTCATGAACCTTGAGTCTAACATAACACAACGTATTTCTTACCAGTTAGTGGTATTCTCATTTTTATCCTAAATCAAAAATTTTTACTCCCGGAACACGTCAAGTGGTACTTATTTCAGTGTTTTTAACTGCAATAAATTTTTAGTCGTACATCAGCCCAGAATTTATACCATAGGGAATAAAATGATGAAATATATACTAACTTCACTTCAGAAACCTTTCGAAAAAGTCTATTTCAAAATAAGAAAATGAATTTTATTACCATTGGTTTCCTATCAGCCTCGTATGAAAACTAAAAATCATAAATCCACAACAAATAATTTTATCTACGGTAAATCTTATTTGCTTCAGTATTTTCTCATTGAAATGACGGGTTGCATTCAACGGCCGAACTTTACAGAACTCGATTGTAAAAATAGCACTCCATGATACATAGAACACCATTCGGGCAAAAGTTATTACTTTTTGTCAATAATAATGTAGTCATCTCTTGACTACACCCAAAATCTAACCATATAATCCTCTTCCTATACGCTCTTACTCACCCAAAGCGCTCTATCAGCAACGCTACTCTATCAACCTGAAATGAAATATCACAACGAAAAATTCTACGTGGTTTTAACCCTTTCAGACCCAGACAAGGCGTTAGGTTTGTTGCAAAATGGGCAAAGCATCATGCAAATATCTATATGTGTTTAAAAAGAAAAACAACGCGTATCAATTTGCCAGCAGTGCTACTTGACAACACTACACACTTCCTGCAACTCTATGACTCTACAATGGAAAATGGGCTACGGCAGATTATTTCGGTCAACGCGGATGTAAAAAGTAGGCAGGTAGACAAGCACTACTAACAGGCAAAAGCAGGCAGGCAGACAGGCGCTACTAACAGGCAAAGGCAGGCAGGTAGACAGACGCTAC
>VOMN01127579.1:0-11205 GCA_014899125.1 Orchestia grillus
ATCCAGGGGCAAGGGCTATATTTCGCTCGTCTAGAGCTGCAATGTCGAGTACACGATGCGCTGACGCTGGTCATCGTTCGATTTCTATGTCGCATTGTTGACTCCTGAAGCTCCCAAGGACATATTGCACTAGTTTGATTTATTCTTCAATACAACTAGCTGTTTTAATTAATCCCTCAGAGCATATAGAAACACGTGTCATTGGCCACTCGACAACGTTGCCAGTAAAGTATAATCAGAAACGAGCTATTATCAATCTATGAAGCTTATACCGTATTCATATACTTCAAACAGTCGCCATGAGCTGACAATGCTTTTAGAAATTGTTTCATGAAACTTAGTTGTATGTGCAGAGATGGGACTATTATTTTCTTCCTGTCAACAAGTGGCTCATGTACAATGTTAGGGTCTCCAGGTTTAAGACCATATCTCGGAGGCCAATTAGTCTCAACCCAATGCCTCTTTCGAGCTTTGCTATCCCGCTTACAGAAAAAGCATGGATATTTTGTGAATCCTCGTTGCTGGCCAAGAAGGAAGGACATCATTTTCCAATTGTGTTTGTCATATTGCAATAACTCAATGACTGTTTTTGCATCTCTATGTTCTTCATGAAGACAGACCGAATGCTCAATATGGACTGCGCTAGCACAAGATGAGTCAAATCGTAATAAACTGGCCAGTTTTACTGTAGTTATCCAATAGAATTTTGCTCATCTGGAAGGTGATATGTTGAGAAAAACTGGACGTGATAGAAAAAACTGATTAAACATTCGGAATCAGCATGCCAATTCTAGTCTAAATACGCTCAAAAATCGAACTCAACAGAATTTCTTTTTTCAAATTGTTTGCCAGTGTTATCTATGACTTTCTACCTGCTGGTCCCCAGCTTATTATTACCATTATTGTAAAATTCTCTTGATATTAATTCGAAGAACCCACAAATGTCAGTTTCAACCTCTTCCTGCGTTGCAAAAGCTGTTTCTTCCGACTGATTTTGGAAGCTAGGAAACAAATGGTGGTCTGAAGGGGGAATATCGGGAGAATAAGCGGATGAGGACTTTTCTTGCAACCAAGTTCTCCTATCTTTTGTGACGTGATGCTTGTTGTGTGGGGCTGATGAAACATCACCCATTTTCGATTCATAGAGCACGTCATTTTTCCTCAAAGCTTGGTCAAAACTCCCTAATTGCTGACTGTAGATTTGAGCAGAAATTGTTGGATTAGGTAGCATCAATTCAAAGTGGATTATTCCTTGACGATCCCATCAGATTGAAAGAAGAACCTTTATTATTAGGTTTTCTCCTCGGCTGTGGATGGAGTCTTTCCCCTTTACGAAGCCACTGTCTACGACGCTTAACATTTCAATAAAAGCTCCGTTTTTCGTGACCAGTCGCAAGTCTATCTAAAAGAGAGGAAACAAGTTGGCGAGAATGGAGAGAAGAGCAGATGTCAACTCAAGATTTGAGATTGTTTTCAGCCAATTCATGAGGAACTCATTTTACAAGTTTAAGAACTTTCCCAAGTTTTTGAAGATGACAATGAACAGTTGTATGGTTTGAACTAAACTTAATTCCCAATTCCTCAACTGAGAGAGAAGGATTTTCTTCAAGGGCAGATGCAAGAAGCTTATCATCATACTCAACGGGACGTCCGGTTTGATCTTCATCTTCGAGGGTGAAATATCCACTTCTGAATTTCGCAAACCATCTTCTGCTGTTTTTTCAGTCATACATTCTTCTCCATAAGCTGAGTGAATGTTTTCTAGCCGCTTCGGCTGCTCAGTCTCCTTTCTTGAACTCATAAAACATTATGTGCCTCAAATGTCTCTTGGGTACTTCCATGTTAGCAGAGTTTTATTCAAGCAAATTTTAATTTGATTTTCCTTTAAAATAAAATTGGATAGGTTTAAGTGCATCTAAACATGAAAATAATGTTCAGCTCTATTAGACGCTATAAAATATTAGTAAAATTTCGTTCTATTTAAAGTTAAAAATTTAAAAAAGTTAAAATTCGGACAGAACTTATGGAATGATCTGCTAAAATACACCATTGATGCTTTTGAAACGAGATGCCCACAACGTGATATTCCCCTAGCTCCATTAATGAACATGATAGCCATGATCACCGCATGAAAAGGCCACCGTTCGATGCGATCAAAAATCAGTTTAAAATCATTTATTCACTTCTAAGCAAAAGCTATTAAGAAACCTTATGTTATAAAAATTACATAACCGAATCCTGTCATTAATTTGGAATAAACAAGCTATTTTGCCTTTTTTAAATTATTTGATCAGATCTTCGTGGTCCCAATTTGTGATTTCCGTTGTTGTTCGCCCCTGCTTCATTTTTCGTCTTCCTTCAGTGTCCACGCGTCTAACTTATCTTTCTCACGCGTTCGATGTCGTGGTTGGGTGAATTTTAACTAATAAAATATAAATCTATCATACTTTAATGTAATTTCTGTTTTGTGTTTCTTTATTGCTAAATAATTTTTATCGTTTTCGCAAAATGATGGCTGCAGTTTCTAGTCAAACGCCGACCTAAAATAATGTATTTTCTCCTAGACCTGAGAGATTTTTTATTTCATGATGGTAAATGAGCTGTGCACTGAATTGAACGAGAAATTTGAAAAAAATAAAAATATTTTATGCGAACTCTGCTTAAATAAAAGATGACTCAACTCTTTTTGAACGCTTATAGCCTCGTAAATAATTTTTTCATACGTGCATACTTTCATACTCTCATATTCTCATACTCTCATGCCTTCACACTTTCATACTCATATTTTTATATTAGCATAGCCCCGCATTTTCATACTCATACTCGCATACTCTAATATTCTCATATTCTTCAGTAGCCGAGCAATTGCACAGTCGAACCGTAGCACTGTCGTACCATCGCACTGTCGTACCATCGCACTGTCGTACCGTCGCACTGTCGTACCATCGCACTGTCGTACCATCGCACTGTCGTATTATCTTACTGCTCTATCGTACTATCGCACAGTTGTTCTATCGTTCTATCGCTTCATCGTACTATTGCGCGGGCGTATTATCGCACTGTCGTACCATCGCACTATCGTTTTATATAATAGTACTATCGCTCTATGGGACTGGCGTATTATAACTCTGTCGTACTATCGGACAATCGTTCTATCGTATAGTTGTATTGTCGTGGTGTCGCAGAATTAAACTATCGTGGTATTGTACAATCGTACCATCGTACTTCAACACCGCCGTACTGTACAGCAGAAAGCACCTCGGACCAGAGACTGCGGAGGCTATCGCCCGTCACAACACACGGACGGCCGCCCCGCCCATACCGAGGGAATCTGTCGGAGCAATTGACTTCTAAGTACACTCTCATTCTATTTGTTGGGATTTTCTACTTTTTTTAAAAGTTTTTCATCGACATTACACCTCGTGCCAAGTTTTTGTGCGAGATGTTTTTTTCTCAACCATCAAGCCAAAAATATATGTCACTACCAAATTTTACAGGGTACTTCAGTACAAGGTTTTAAGTGTCTTGTAAGAGTTTTACATCGATCAGTCCAATATTTAGGAAGATATTTAAAATGTATTTAATTTAGTTAAATTTTCTGCGAAGTATAATTATGTGTACCGTCATGAAGAGCCTATAAAAACCAGATTTTCAAAATTTTGAGGTTTACTTAGGATACAGGAGTGATGTATGAACATTACAAACACCTTATTACCGAAATTTTTTAGGACAGTTTACTGAGCACATAAATTATTAATGTACTCTTTACGTGCTTCAACAACAGCCAGGAAGATCTGTCCGTGGGTTTGGTAACATTTTCAATTTTATTTGCAGTAATACTTTTAAAAGCAAGTTTCAAGTTCACTCCACAGATGAACCTTAGTGAAAAATTGATGTCCCGACTGGTAAACACGTTGCTTTAGGAGTGACCCAGGTTCTCAATAGGGGTCAGGTCAGGAGAACACGCTGGCCATTTCATCAGCCGGCCATCTCTGAACCCAAGAGTCTTCAGATATTCTACTCTGCCCTTTGCAGCATGGCGGGGCATTTTCATGCATAGAAACAACATTTTTGGTTGGCAATCGACCTACTTCAGAAACACGAACAACCTATGGTTTGAGGTAGTCGACATAGGCAGTTGCAGTCAGTTTTACACCTTCAGAAAATCTAAAAGAATCCACGAATTCATTACCACCGATTCCTGCCCATATCATAACGCCTACTCGTTTTTGGTGACGAGGAAGGCGTTAGAGGCGGGAAGTCCTCTCTGGAACCCAGACTTTGCTTCACCCACCAGATCCGTCGAGGGTAGCACGCATCTCATCAGTGACGAGGATGTGTTTAAACTCCAATTTCATGTGTGTTATTGTCCATTCAAGGAGAGAATCCTTGTGCATCTGCTTCTTGTGGGGTCTTATAACAGACATGACGCGTCTTGCCATATATCTTAGCAGTGGGCATCGTGTCGTTTTCGATACATGGCTAAGTCCAACATTCTATGATATTATTGCATGTTGAGTAGGATTTCTTGCGTTTTTCCTGTTTATTCCTGGAATCACGTCTCATAAGTATATTTTTATTTTTTGTCGTTCTTTTCGGCCTTGACATCACGATTGCTAAGACACTTCTTCACAGTACGGACATGACAGCCCAAAGTTGTTGCTATATTTCTCCTCACACAATCGCCATCAGCTTATTTAGGTCTAACCTTCGTGTTTTTTCGATTATTAAGACACGGACGGCGATTCATTTTAAGAGTAGACTTGCAAGGCTCAAAAGCTTGGCACGGTCCTGAAACAATGGTATTGCTCTAGATTGTTTATTACTGCTCAGAACTCAGTCAAAAGTTGCACATACACGCATGTTGGTGATGCCAACAAGTATACCAAATTTCATTTTTCAAAATTGAGTCATTTAATTTGAGACAAAAAAGGTTCATGCGCAAAAACTTTGCACGAGCTGCCGTGTGATTGAATTTTCTGTGTGGAATCATTGTTTCATGTGTAGTAAGAATTGTTGTAGTTTCTTTTCTATTTTTGGATCGTTCCCTCTGTGTCCTGACGTTTGTCCATCCTACTCACAGCATGACGATCTTGGTACAAGTCTTGTCTTCCTCGGTGCCACCTTTGTGACCAGTAGATGCGCCCTGCCGTTTTCCAGGGAATAAAAATAAAGTTTATGCCTGAGAGGCGTGAAAACTTTCAATGCATGAAGAATGCTTGAATCAAGTCACAAATCACATGCTTTATCGCAGGAAAAAGGTGTGGAAGTCCACATAACGCTTTAACTTTTAAATTCAAGGTTTCTCTGTACAGGGTTTTTCAGTTGAAGAAACTTATCTATAGGTCATCTGTGTATTTCACTTTGTTGGGGCGCCATATCAATGGTGAATATGTTAAGAGTAACACTTAAATGTAAGTAGCTATTCACACGATATTTTTGGAGTTCTTTCTACTCCTTAGAATGTACCTACATATTTACGTACATGTTTCTTCAATTCGGATCTTTGCCTATAATTGCTGCTATTTAAACATCTGTTTTTTATTACTCGCCGCACTCCATAAATACAAAATGTTAGTCATACGATAACTATCTTAACATTAGGAAGTCCGTTTCCGCTCATTTTTCTCATGCGTACTAATTTCGAATTCAGAAGAAGTGTGCTAGCATGCGCATCATTTTATTTAATCACCATTCTTTTCTTACAATAAAAAAGCACAGCATTCTAAGTGTAACATACTGAATTCTCTCATTACTGATATTCTCTCTGGCCATCAGTCGAACATTTCTCCCTTGGGTTCTTCATTCATTTTTCCATTCGGCATTGAATACTTTACGTCAAATTTGCCTTCACTGGGCCACTGTTTTCCTGGTCGTTGTGGCTATGCCCGTAAAACGTTCGCTTTTTACCCAGGCCGGTACTAAAGATCCTTTCGGGGAGGAAGTTACAACCTCACCCGTGTTATGGATCTTTCTTTACTCTCCAAAGGACAGTTACAAGGCAGCTCAATTTTACGACCTTATGCCTCTACTGACGGCCAAATTGCCTCTCCGGTTCTTCGATAACGTTCAGTCGGACTCGTAAAGAATGAATTATGTCGGTCAAATGAAATCACGTCTCCGGCCAGTCTGACACCTCAACTCGGTCAAATAAATTTGGCTCTTGACAGCCCAGCATTTTTGGTGCCCGTCGCTATGCATCTTACTTTGAGAGACTTCAAGTTTCCAGTCAATTGGAGGCGGTGCGAAAGTTTCAAGACATGCTCCAGATGAACTGGTTTTTATCAGAGGCCGGTGAATTGGGTACCAACTTCGAGAAGTTGAAATCGGTTTCCGGCGTAAACACCACAAACTGAGAAATTGAACAACTTTTCAAAGGCACGTCATTTTATCCATAAAATTTTGAAAATGCCAGCCAATATACTAGCATTAAACGATATGTTACGATATTACTATTTCATCTCAATGAAATCATTTAGAAGATTGAAATTTTTAAAACGGAAAATTCAACTCTTCCTGTTTTTTATACACTCATGAATTAATTTTCGAAAATCGAAAAGAATTAGGTTAAAAGATATAAATGAACGAAAACAGACTAATAAAATCAATTTACCATTCCTATTCACTTGAAATGCGACAAAAAAAATACTAAAATTACATGCAAACATTACGAGCAGACTAGTGCACGTAATTTTAGCATGTAATGGTTCAGAATTGTAGGGCAAAGAGAATTGTCGCCAAAAGTATCTTATAAACTTCGAGATGCATAGTGAAGACGGACTCAAGCTACCTGACTCAGAGTGAGCAACACTCTTCAGAAGTCTGTCGTTGGCTTAGTGTTTACAGTTAAGCTTAACAGAAATTTCAACTTTGCTTGAGGTGACTATGGCAAGACTTAGGGATCACGTAGCTGCTCTCCCAAGATCAGTCGTTGATGAAATATTCTTATGCTTAATGCTTCAAGTACGCACTCCGCGAAGACCCTCTCTCCTTATTGCAACGAGTGAGTGCCGATAAATTGTGCGTTGTTGAGTTACTTTAATCTCGATGAGAATTAGCGTCGAGATACGGCTCTTTGCTGTGGGGTGTTCGATGCAAGGAATTTTTTGCTTCTCTTTCGCATTCGAGGGCTAAAATTCTGCCTCTACGAATCTATATGAATAAGAAATCAGTTCTATTGCGTTTGGTAGCATTATGGGTGAGGTGAGAAAATGTTGTTCAGGGAGAGGTAAACTCAGATGCTTTCTGAAATAGTATTGCGAGTGGTTTTCAATTTATTTTATGAGACGACGCGTGACAGTTTCAACTTTTTGAGTTGAAGAACTCGGTCACCGTGTGATTTTCATCTTCATAGCTACTTTAACTCCTAAGTTACGTTCAATAACTCAGACACATCACAATTGATATTTGAAGACTACGTGCCCTGCGTTGAACATGCCTTTCGGGTCCAACGATATTACGCAATTTGGCGTGGTATAGTTTTACATTCAGTAATTCTTGCTCACCAACTTCTGTTACTAAATTTCCATTCACTTCAATTTAAAAAAAAATCAGTATTGATTTGGACCAAGGTGCGGAGGGTGACGCGGTCTGGCGACTTGGCAGCTGGGTGCGTCCAAAATAAAGAGTGACGACCGGAAACCGATATCGAAGAGGCCGTGTTGCCTGCACTTTGTGTCTGGTGAAAGTTTCTTAAAGCCGCTTGAAAAACACGAGTTTTGTGTCACAAAAATTCAACAGTTCAAAGCAGTTTCAGCGTATAATTATCTTCGTTGTGGAATCTCGTAACAATATCCAAATAACTTCTGATAAATTCATAAGCCCAGCTTTTTGGTTTGAGTAGTTTTTGCTAATCTTTGACTTTCGGGACAAAACTAATTCAGCTAAAGCTGAAATCGTTAGGTAATAAAGTATCTCAGACCTATTGTTCTAGGAGTTACTTCTCGATTCACTTTCACATGAATGACTTTCATTTTGGTATCGTAACATTAGTCGTTTTGAATTGAATGCCTTCATTTCTATATAGGTTGCCCTAGAAGCCTTGTAGCTTATTCGGGCCAACGTGGTATATATCTTGATTCCGGTTTTTCGTCATTCATCATTTGATTGCAAGCCTGTATCTGATGTAAATTACTTATGGTAAATAAATGTTTCCAAATGTTTCCAAATACCATGCCGAGTCAGAACGCTGCCCTAGAAAAATGAACTGTCTTCTTGATATATTTGGAATTCAATATTTTACGCACTTTTTCTTCCTACAAACGTTTTTAAATACCAATGATCACATTAATTCAGATAGATTCACGATTGAAAAATGCTTTAAACTAATTTATTGTGACCAAACGACGTGCTCGTTTGCAAATAGCGCACTAATCTTTCAGTTCTGATAATTTTTACGTATCAGTGACTTTTTCAGACGGGTTTCTTCAAAGAGGTGTATTTCGTGCAGACGTCTAGGCATAGTTCGTCGTGAAACGTTTGTGCCAATTTAATTTTCGATTCTAATTTCGAATTTAATTTTTGCAATTCTAAAACGATCTTTCCATGCTAGCGCAAACTTACCCGCAGTTAAGAAATAATATTTTAAGGTTTGGGTAATGGTTACTCGCATTTTAGAACGATTTTTTTATGCTATCGTAAAACTTACTCGCAATTCTAAATCGGTCTTCCAATGCTGTTGTGAAACTCACCCGTATTAATAGAACGATCTATTAACGCTAGCGTTAAATTACCCTATCCTCTTTGACTGCAGTTCTTCTTTGTCTCTGGGTCCTTATATTTTTAGCCTGTCAGTTTACTTGTATGGCTTCTGAATTTGGCTCAAAGCTTTTAGAATGCTTCACCTGTCGATCCAACAATTGTACAATTGTGTGATTTTCTTCCCGCAATTTCCCTATTTCAAATTTCCCAACAGTATTGACACAGACTCGTCTTGCCTTAAATAGAAATGCTGCAGTGATGATAAACAATTTTTATTATCTCTACCGTCAACTTTAGCTATCAGGAAGTCAAAATATTTATTTCAATCATATTTTCTAAATGGTTCCACATTTTCAAGTATCAAATTATAAGACAATGCTTCACAACATTTTTGTATTATTAAAAGGGATTTGAAAATTCTCGACACACCGAAATTCATACCGGCTATTTTAGGTTGTTAAGAGTCCCAGAAAAATTCATGCAGATTTCATAGTTTTAGTCTCTGTTACCTGCTTGTATGATATAAAGCACTGAATTTTTTAAACACATTGCTGTGCGGTCTCGGGCGCATTTGAAAAACTTTGTTGATTCGGCTCAAGTCGAACTTATCGGGGGCTTTCTTCATGTTTTGTGGTTACTATAAATTCAAAGCCAGGCTTGTTTTATCTGCAGAGGCTCAGTGTGGGCTTTTGGCCTCGGCAGCAGCGACCTGATCGCACAAATATTCTGGCAGACGTACGCGCTGGAGTGTTCTGTTGTCGACCAATGTAGAGCGTCCTTTTTTACAGGCCTAAATTCTACAAATTGTACAACGTGGACTCAAATGTCTTTTTCTTACAGACTGAAACCTACAAACTTTAAATGAGTTTTGTCGAAGTTGAATGAACTTATCAACAAATATAAAAAACTTCCATACATACATATTTAACTTTGATTCATAGCTTAACTGTGAATACACTCTGGAAAATATTTTTTTTATACTGGCATATAAAAAGATAGGACATAATTGGTGCACTTTTGGCCAGAAGTTTATAGATAATTTAGCTCATAAACTACAATTGGGGAGAAACTGGGCTAATACAACACGCTTCGAGAGAGTCTGACACATCCTTTCTTATCTGTCTTTGTCTTTGACAAATTATTTAAACGAGTATGTTTTTTTTTCGTATGCGACGCCGACGTTAGGAGATTGTTCCAAGTCTAATTTGATCGTAACGAAAATCCGCCATCGATGATTTAACATCGATCTTCGTTCCCACGCAAGCTGTTTAAAGTGAATATTGCAACTGTTAAAAAGTTATCGTATTTTACCAATCGCATCAGAATTGCTGTTGACGATATGAAGCACGTTTTTAGTTTTTAATTATTGATGAGTTGTTTTCACCCGATTTTTTTCCCGAAGAATCGTTAGTTCCGTCTTGGGTGAAGACTTAGTACTTGTGACTAATCCATAGATTTAGGAAGGAATTGGGGAATCTTAATTTTTTCACGCTGTTTCTACATGAGTTAAGGAAGCGTTATTTCGGAACCATCGTCCCCACGTGTGAGAAATGTCGCCGCTTGGGACTCGTCCGCGGCAGCTGCGGGTGCGTCCTCACTAACTTCATTAATTTCATCGTCAAAACAATTTGCCCGTCTGGTAAAATATTTTATTTTTGATTCAGCAATAGTTCGCATTTTAAACAAATAGATTATCGATGTTTCGGGACTGTCATGACGAAGGTTCAGGCACTGGAGTTGCAGAACATCCGGTTCATGAACATCTGATTTCACTTGAGCTCAGTCTCTTCAAATTTGTTCGTCGACGAATATAAACATTTTTTGCTTTGAGCTGTGATTGGTCTTTACGCTAAACAGGATAAACCTCAGAGAATTACAGTTTTCAGAGCAAGTTTTGAAGTTTTGGCTTTAGATAGCACATATAATTGACTCTTTTTGTGCTTTTGTTTCCTCGCTATTTTCGTGATAAGACTTATCGTGTGAGCCATTTCCTTCCTCAGAAATTGTGTGAAATTTTGTTCATGATTCCCAGTACATTCAGATTTTTTGAACTACATCTTTTTTCAAAAGTTTTTGAAGAAATTGGTGCTCGTTTTTACGTCAACTCGCTGCAATTCGTTCTCGCTTCCCAATCTGAAAATGGATTTCCTCGTTTCTTTTATATACTTTTCATATTTCACAACTTATCAACCAAGCCCACCAACAATTTTTTATCAGCCAAGATACCCGGTCTAGCTTTTTTGTCGGAGCACTTATTATCATCCATTATTTTATTCGAGCTTCCGCCATTTCCGTACCCTTTCGATAAGGCGGCGGTAAAGTACGACTGGATGGCGATGCCCGGGCTAACGTTCAGCTATTGTCTGTTGGCGTCTATGAGAAAATCATGCAATGAAACCCACTGATGCTGAGTACAACTAGTGAACTTGTCTTCCATTCAAGATTAGGGATTTTTAAAATTCATGGACTCAAGCAGAGACGTTACCAGTAGGTGATGACCGAATG
>VOMN01127584.1:0-11754 GCA_014899125.1 Orchestia grillus
GCGGGCACTCGAAGAACGACAGTCACGCGGGCACTCGAACAACGACAGTCACGCGAGCACTCGAAAAACGACAGTCACGCGGGCACTCGAAGAACGATAGTCACGCGGGCACTCGAAGAACGACAGTCACGTGGGCACTCGAAGAACGACAGTCACGCGGGCACTCGAAGAACGATAGTCACGTAGGCACTTGAAAAACGACAGCCACGCGGGCACTCGAAGAACGACAGCCACGCGGGCACTCGAAGAACGACAGTCACGTGGGCCCTCAAAGAAGAACGGAGTCACGCAAAGGCGGAAAGGCATGGAAGTCGTAGGAGCCTTATTCGTCGGGAAACAGTCTTTTTTCCCTTTACTTTGAATCGGAGGGAGCTAGAAATAGTAAGGTATTTGTACTTCCAGTCAGTGTTCAACGGGAAGTGATCGTAGATACTTGTAACCTCATGTGATTGTCTTCGTTAGTCTGCTCGCTTATGCATCTAGAGCTTATGTTAAGTGCCTGTCGTTCAGAGCTCATGCCTTTGGCCATAATTCATGTAATCCCGTCCAGGGTTTGAGGAATTGTTTTGCTCGTAGAGAGCCGCCACGATAACACCAAAGGGGGCCTGTGGGCTGGCCGTTGGATTGGGCCGGTCGTGTTGTTTGACTCCTGAAGCTCATAAGGACATATTCGTACTTTAAATTTACTACGAAAACATTCGGTTATTTGATTGACCCCCTCAGAGCACTCATTGATCTACGCGCCTAGACCACTCGGAAACACGCTACCATCACGAATATAAATGACCTGGAAAAGACGTCAGCGGCACGAACTGTAACGAGAGCCTAACGAATATTTCACGATAATTTAACAGAGAAGCCTAGATTATTCATTAGAACGATAAATTAGACGTCAAGAAAATCGTCTACGTATCTGTCCGCTTTACGAGATCAGTTGATGCAAGAGTTGTTTGAAATCAATCAGATGTACATTAGAACACTTGTATGCTCGATGCTGTGCAGAATTATAGCCATTATTCGTGCTCGTGAAGGTCTTACACCATTAATAGCAGTGACTAATTTTTTATCTTGGAGCTTATATATTTGAAAAATTTGTGAATTAAATTAATTTTATTTTCGGTTATAATTCGTACGATTGTTAATTAACGCTTCATGTGCTAATAAATTATCGTGTTAGCTATGGCTTTTGGGACGGAGTTAGCACCGATCGGAACTTAATCATCGTTATTGTTGATGTTCTCTTGATGCTTGTGAGGTTCCTTGACAGATTCCTTACAAGGACTTATCATTACTTCATCTATTAGCGATATCATTCAACTTTTCTGTACATTGAACCGAAGATCAAACTTCTTTTTTTTGTAGTGATCCACGGGTATCAAACATTGTTTAATTATTAATATTTTCGTGTTTTGTTTGAAATATTTGGAAAAGAAACTTCGCCCAATGCTCGTTTTCCTCTCGAACCAGTTGATCTGAATTTTTTGCAGTTTATGCAATTTTTAGCCTAATGAAAACTAAGATTTGAAATTTAGCCATAATATGTTCCTCAAATTTTAAAAATACGAGCTATTTAGTACAGTGGCTTTGAGAGAGAATTTATCCTTTAATGGTGGATTTGTTTGATTAAGGGAATTTATTTTCAGACATTTACATAAGTGATGCGTTAAATTTCTTTTTCGTGGTTGAGTGCGTTAGTCTCTAAATCATTTAGTTACATCGCAAATTGTTTTCCAATGCTGGTCCAATTGATTTTTTTCTCAGCATTGGTGACTGTCAGGAAACACAATTCCGATGGCACCAATTTCATCGATGCTGTTTTGATGATACGTAATGTAACTTATTTTGCTTCTAACACTTTTTTTTTTATAATCGATGCGTGTGTGATCACTATTTACTCATTAGGAATTTCTTATCCAGCTATTATTGAACAGCTTTTTGATCGATATAAAGAATGAAATGATTCTTAATTGAAGTTGGAAGAAATAGTTTTGTAAGCTTGTTCACTTGTTTCCTGGTATTCGTGCGAATTTTTCTCATTTCTTTGTTGTTTATGTACGCATGATGAATTGTCGTGAGTTGTGTACCGCGAGGCTAATGCAAAATCAGAGGTGAAACATTTCATGGAAAAACATAGTCAGTTTCTCTTTCGAACGTGTCAGTTTCAAAGTTACACTTAATTCATTTGCTTTTCTTCATGTTAGTTTTAACTTTGCTATGCAGCAGCATTTCACTAGGCCAGAGTCGTCTTCTCGGACTGCCTTACTAAATTGCCTCCCATTCCAGGACGACTTTACGTTCAACGTACGGGAGGTGCGTAAGACCGTACCCCCCAGCTTCCTCCTTGACCGTCTTGAGCCTCCAGTGCAGTATGCTTGCCAGGACCAGGACCTCGTACGATACCGGCCTCCGAACATTCCTCTCTACTCTTTGGGGCAAACGCAGCAAAACCAATATGATCTCGACTCTCTGTACAACATAGGTAAGATCATTCCGAAACTCGTGGACAATGATTGTGGTATAGACGCGTTATAAATTTTTTGTTTTATATTTACTCTTGAAATAATGACTGATGTAATTTGAATTTACCATGTAATTTATTTCGTTTAGTGAGAAGATGGAAGTTTTTGAAAGCATGCATTAAATGAACTCTAACTGTTCAAGTAGATTTTTCTGAAAAGTGGATGTTGTTTCTTGCGCTTTTAGTAATGAAAAGATAAAGGAAAAATGTTAGAAGAGGTATTAATGAAGAATATTAGCCTATTATATTTACTTGAGCTTGATGATATCGCATGAAAATCTTCTGCTTCAGCAACTCCGAAAGTTTTTTGTCGTTGTATCACTGTCCCGACTGAACGTTAGAATGGGAACAACTCAACAACTGACCAGAGCATTCCATACGGTTTTTTACGGGTTTTTGTGAAACAATCGGCAAATAATTCCTCATACTAACTAAATCGCGTGTTAGATTCTTTAACTTCATTCATTAAACAAATATATCTCATTCATACTTACCCACGCATTGAATCTTCTGAATGAAGTAATGAGCATTTAATTTTCACAGATAAATCAAACCAGAACCGAGGTTCGCTGGACCGCCGGGACAATATAGATTCTCTTCAGCACAGGCAACCTCCTCATCAATCAAGCCACGTGAAACAATTCTATTCGCCAAACGAGAACTCGATGGACCGCCGCAACAATAGCCTCTCTCGCTCAGGCTACCACGCGTCTGAGAACAGGTACCCTCGAACCCAGGCCCCCAAACTTCAGTTTCCAAAAGATTACATTCGTAACGGTTCGGCCATGAACTCAGCTCTGTCACCCACACGAGATGACGGGGGCGGGGGCGTGGGTCTTGGCTACACGTCGCCGAGCCCGGATCAGATGACCCCACCAGAATTACCCCCGCCCAGAACCAGAGGACACCCCATGCTCACCACATTTAGTGGTGACCACATCACGTCCTCCACGCTACCAATGGAGCAGCGTGGGCACCTTGTCTGAGTGGATACTTCACAGGCATCAATATCTGGCCTGTAATAGTGCATGGTGCTATCTCGTTTTTTGACTCCTTCCCCGGCAAGTTTTCAGATGGAAACGTGCAATTTTGAGGTGACTTTCTTATTTACTATATGTCGATGTATGAATATACTCCGATTATTCAAGTTTCCTCGTCATAAGTTGAGAAATTCGAGATGGATAAAATGAGTACTTTTTCTTACTGGGGAAGGGGTTAATACGTGCGTTAAGGTTGCCCGAGCGTTTAGGTTAAATTTTCATCTCTAATTTTTCTGAATTCTCACCCTCTGCAAATCATGAAGGTTGCTTCATAAACATTACGCAAATTTTTTTAGCTTGATTTGTGAATATAAAGTGCTGCCGCAGAGATTTCTTTGTAAACAATTTTCCAACACTTTCTGTGATAATCTTAGGGGAGTTTTTTATGTTGTTTGTTTTACACGCGCATCAAAATATTTTCTTTTCATTTAGAGCATAAATGTTTTCTTATTTGCATCTTAGTGGCTTCAGGAAATTTCTCTCGAGGCGAGTAGCCTAATGAGTTCATTTTCAGTTCATATACGTCTGCATCTAAACAGTGTAGTCAAAAAAATACGCCTATTGCTGTGGTAGACCTAATGAATATCGTGTGGTTTCTTATTTACTGATGTTTTAATCTTCAGCAACGAAATTAGTTTGTTTATATATCTCTGAAACAAGTAAAAACTTCAATCACCTGCCGGCATCACTAAACACTAAAGAATTGGTGAGAAATTTTGTAAGCCGAGTACTTTAGCGAAAGCTAGTAAATTCTGAGGGTGAGAACTTAATTTTTCAGCAAATTTTTAGCCACCCTGATGTGCGTACTACTTATGGTTACGGATCTGCCTGCAGAGCTGAAGGATAATGCAGGTTCGGTATCTGCAATACCTTGTGGTTATTAATCTCTTCTTTTCTTATAATTCCTTACGCGTTCTATGTTGATGCCAAATACAAATCGTGATAGTTACTAGTGTCTTTGTTGCGAAGGTGGTGATGGATACATGTGGTGTTAACTGTGGTGTAGAGTGTGATACAGGTATCATTCAGAAGAATTATACTTATGCGTATTAATAAACTTAACAGTATGGTGAAACATTCTAGTGCGTGGTCAAGTGAGGAAAGCAGTGAGCTTTTAGTCAAGTTGGTCGCATTTCAGACATGACACGGCTGTCGAATCGTATAGTCGCGTATGTCTAACTTTTGTATCGTCGTAAAACGAGGAATTACATTTGGCAAGAATGCAGAGTACATGCAAAACGTGTACTCAGCTGTTGCGAGATATTGCGAGTAGAATCATCAATGCTGGCAATAATGGTGAAAGTGTGTTGGAATTGGGCATTTTGCTCAAATCTCGTGAAACAGGTAAATTCGACAGCTGTAGAGTACCTGCCTTGCTTTTATCTTCTATTTGAAATCGTAGTGTATTGTTTGTCGCTACCACCGTGATGAGGCCGTTCATTTTCTTGCGTATCACTTTACAAATATAGTTATTTAGTCCTGCTATGATCTCTCGTTACTAGCATATTATTCGTCTTATTTTTGAGCTTAAGTTGTTTTATAGTACGTTCGGTTACTTTAGCGTCTGTAAATACCGTCAAACTCTAACTGTTTGATTGAAGCTTGTTGAGGGGAAATATTTTCCTAGAGGATATGACGTCATTGTACTTCGTTTCAATATTCAGGTTCTTAAGCTCAAGATTTAGCTTTTTGCCGTGATTGTAGACATGAAATGTCTGGTGTTATTTTATTTTTAAATTCTCAAAAGTGGTCAGCATTAAAGCAATTCCTCATTCCTAGAACTTTGAAAATACTTTTCTCTTGCAAATTGGAGCTGCTAGTGTCTGTCTTACTCAGAGTAAGCACTACGCTGTCGCAGGGGAGCGCTCGTCTTAGCTCATTTGGTTCTTATTCAACTATTCAGACCACTGGAATATACGATGATGTTAAGTTAATAGATGAGCCCGTTTACTTGTTCCTTGACTTTTAATTTCTTATTCGTGTGGGTGGCCGACGTGTCTCCAGCGAGTCAATGCACCCGTTGATGATGATGTAATTGTCTACTTCTCTGTTGATTCTGTATCGTCGAGATCTTCTTTTTTTGTCTTGCAAAACTTTTCACCTTATAAGAATAAGCTTACACCATATTTTTGTATGGTGTAAACCCAAATAATCAAATCTATGTAAATAGATCTACACGTGCAATGTAAAAGCACAATTCTAAATCATAACTGCTCATAGTTCGTACAAGGAGAAGATCTCGCTTTAGTGCTGCTCCTTCACTCCGAGCGCATTTTGTGATCATTTATATATATATATATATATATCGTTAAGTCTAGACTTTAGGGCTATTCTCCGAAAAATGTAATTGCATGCTGAATCTTACTCCCCTGAATTTCTATTGTTATTAATATAATTCTTTTCAATTTTTATTACATAAAATTTAGCTAATCGAAAAGAGTTTTCACGAAGCTCTTGTTTCATCATTGTGTCTCGCTCAGTGAAACCTCATGTTTTTGTACTTATGTTCGTTAAATAACTGTTTCTGAGGTGACTTACAAATTTGTTCTCACGTGTATGAATGTCGATTGTAACTATTTCGTAAGTTTATTTTATATGTCAGAATATTGAAGTTTTTAGTCTGATTCTTCGTGAACGCAATATTAACTTCTGACAGTTTTGCTGTAACTTAGAGTATAGCAAATCAGCATCTGTTCATTAAAATTGTGTAAATACGAGTTAAGCTGATAAGCCATAGGGATAATTTTCACCATGCGTAAATTAGAACAAGGTTTAAAGAACTTGCATCAAGGCTTGGCTGTGATCGAGTATAGCTTTGTAGTTTTTTCTACTAATCTGCAGAAGTGCTTTCATGCGCTTTTATCGATTAGCGATAGTAGTTACATATCCAAATTAAGGGATGCTCTATTCTCTATAATTAAATTTTTATTTACACGTGAAGTTGAGAATGTGATAGATACCAGAGATTGATTTTATAAAATCTTTATTGACTTCAGCACGTATGTCGTTTGCAGTAAACGGCAAACTACAATATCTGTGAAGCGGTAGGTTCTAAAAATCTGACTTCCACATTTTTATACGTTTTCTGTCATCTTGTTCAACTTTCAGAGCTGGGAAAGTCTGTGGGCTTAATGAAATAGCAGAAATGACGCTAGCGAGGCAAAACTATGACCCACGTGTTTGATAGCTAATCGACTTTGAAGTTCAAATAACTGTGGAGAACAACGTGCTGCGAAAAATCCATTAGATAATAAAATATCGAATGGATATGTACGTTGGCCTTGTAGGTTGTATTTTAAGCAGTTCTTTAATGGAGTGGCATTTTACATTAGCCATTCAGATGCGGCGCACTCAAACGACGGCCAGTCTCAAGAAATCGTCACATCCAACTTTTAGCTCTGCTTCATGCGTTCAAATTATCGCTCTTCCTTAGAGTGCTCATACCTGTGTATAATATTACATAACATTCGTTGAACGTTTGTTTGACAGCAAATCGAATGCATTTTACCGAGGACAATGCTGATTGCAGCTAATAAAAGTGACGAAATAGTACGTGGTTCCATAAGTATTAGTTGCATACGCATATTAACCCTAAAAGGACGAACTTATTTTTTATATTGCGTGAATTCTCACCAGTTTTAAACGGAGCTAAAAGACTTAATGGATAAATTTTACTAAGTGAAGCGTATCGAATTCTTAATTGGGGTCCTTTTAGGATTAAAAAAGATACAGTTCATATATTTAAAATTGTTCTTTAAATCTCACGAACTTTCAATAGTTCTCATCTCTTGTTCTAATCAACCCTCGAGTCTTACAGGGACACCTCAGCCTCAGCTTAGTTTTACCAGGTACATTCAACCCGCTATTACTACTACCACCACCNTACTACATTCAACCCACCAAATTGTGAACTTTGGGAAACTATTTAGGTGCTGAGGACCCGAAAGGCTTCAAGTAACAATTTTACTCTTATATTTGACTAAGGATAAGTGGCGACTCTCTTCGCCGCCCAAAAAATAGTCTAGCTTTACGTCGTTATTGTAACCTACAAATCGTCTAGTATTAGGTCTTTCTGATTGTATTTAATACCAGCGTCATGTGGGTGGTTCTACAAGTGGGTTGTTGTGACCTACATATCGTCTAGTATTAGGTCTTTCTGATTGTATTTAATGCCCGCGTCAAGTGGGAAGTTCTGCTCATGAGTGTTGCCTTGGAGATATAGAATTTTTTGGTAGTCTCGTAATCAATTAAGCGACCAGAAAGTGTGTATGCACTTCATCTCATAAATAAATCTATTTTGCTTCTGCTCCCGATGATTAACAGTGAAAAAAATGACTCGTCTTTATGTCCATCTCTCTGCCCGAATTTGTCAAAGTCCGTGTCCGTCGTTGTGCCCTGGCGAGGGTGATGACAGCGACGTCCTTCTCTTCGGTGTCATGGAGACATTTACGTTTTAATCTTAGGTCGAGAAAATTGCTGTTACTGTGGGCTAGTTATACTAAAACAAACTTCTGTAGTCAACATTATCCATCGGTATGCTTTCATATTCCGCAAGCACTTTCTTCCAGCCTTTATGCTATCGAAGTTAGATGCATTTCTGTAAAAATTTACTTGAACGATGAAATGTACGTTCTTCGTACAATTCTTGATGTACAGATCATTTCATTCATCTCTTTTTTGACTGGTATTATGAGAGAACTCCTCTGGAATCTGTGCACATATTGTTTGTGTTTATTTACCATTTTTTTATACGTGTGGATTAAATTACTGAACGTCAAAGTCTCCTTCCTTCTTACCTGATCTCGAAAGAATTCCATATGTTGCTGGATTATTAAAACTGACATGTTTACGTAATTAAAAATCATCATGTGTCTCCAAAATTTGACCTTTGATGCTCACACTTGGCCCCAAAGCAGGAGGATCATCATTCTGACGCCTATATCAGAGGCCTTCATAGAGACCTGTTTAATTTTTTAATGTAAGGTACTTGGACTCATGGAAAGATGAAATTTTTCGTAATTAGTTGAGAGAACCCTACTAAGATCCCAACCAAGCCTGTTTAAGAAAAACTCAATACAACAGGGTCAAGTTTAAAACATCTGTACTGATGCACAGACTCAAGTTCATTAGATGAACTCAAAGGGATATTTATGAACACTTTACTATAAACGTGAATTTATTTACATCATCGTTAAGTTGGTTATGGAGTCGATACTAGAGCAGAAATTATTTACTAACATAATTACAATATTTATCAGATGTATCACTAACAGTGTGCCTAGTAGATGGATACGAGTTCCACGCAAAATACCCCTCATCAAGTTGAACAGCCGTCACCATCATGCACCGTATCCCGACTAGTATGCATCACACCGACGATAATTTGGTTGATATGATCAATGATTCGACCGGGGGCGTATCAAACGTTTGTGCGTTCTTCGATACCATGCAGGTTGTTGAGGCTGGTCCTTTTCTAAAACTGTAATTTGAAAATATGTGACAAACTCAACCAATGTTGGGAAATTTGAATATTTAGTCATTTACCATTAAATGATTCCAACCTAGCCTTGTACTTCACTAACTACTTTGTGTAAGGTATGCGTCCCTATGGTCTTCGCCTAAATTGATTTTGTTATTCTAATTCTCCATCTATCAAACATAGTCTCATTATGAAAATATATTCCTTAGTTACATCGGCTCCATGATGTCCACTGGAGATTTAACTCGTACTATTAATAACAATATCACTCATTTGATGGGCACGATAAAATATATAACTACAAAATACAGTAGAGAAAAATAAATACATTAACCCTATATCTTATGACAAATTACAACTTCATGATAGCTGCGATACATTAAAAATAAGTCTGATTAATCTACCTCAGCTCTGCCTGTTGTGTCTTTCGTACTGGCGGTGTCTACGGTGGCAGTGTGTCTGTTTTGGCAGCGTGTCTGTGACGATTGTGTTTCTGTGGTGGCAGTGTCTATGGTGGCAGCGTGTCTGTGACGACAGTGTGTCTGTGGCGGCAGTGTGCCTGTGGTGACAGTGTGTCTATGGTGGCAGCGTGTCTGTGACGACAGTGTGTCTGTAGTGGCAGTGTGTCTTTGGTGGCAGGTGTCTGTGGCGGCCGTGTGTCTGTGGTGACAGGTGTCTGTGCTGGCAGTGTGTCTGTGGCGGCAGTATTTTGTTTCATTATTTTTTATCATACGTAACTTATTCATAAACACATACGGTATATTTAATTGCAAGGATCTCAAATTTAACGGTGGAACTTGCATAGCATTTAGATGCTTCATATACAAAGAAAAAACCCTGATGCTGCATATATCTAAAAGAAATTGAGAATAATGAAGTTCGCGCTGCTAAGTTATTATGAATTTTGTTATTTGTAACCCCTTACAGTGTGAATATTATCGCGTGAAATTATCCTCAAGCACTACCTAAAGGTACTGCATTCTAAGGTAGAGTACGGTGTTTGAAATGCGCGCGAGCCCGTTGTGAAGTAAATATGAATTGAGTCTATCTTGAGTAATTCCACGGAAATGTGGGCTTTATATGTCCCCCCGAAAGTAGCGGGTTGTTAGCGATCGTCACCATGGAGTAACTTCGTTAACGTTGTATTCACACAGGAAGTTCATGTCAAAGAGGCAGTGAAAATCCGCCCACTGGTAGCTCAGGTGGCTCCCCACAAGGTACATGCAGTGCTGATCGCCCCCGCTAGGCTGTGAGGGACCCCAACCCGAATACTGGAGAGTTTGACCTGTGTATATAAATAAAAAAATTAACGGAAACATCTAGTCTATTTTTGGCAAATATAATCATTCATATTTCATATATCTGAGTAGCGCTGCCCACCTCTGCTGAGTAGCAAAAATTCACTAACTTTAATCACACCATTCAAATCTGGTTGTACAATGAAATACGGAGAATGTGAAAATTGAAATTACTAAACACGATACAGTAGTTGAATTTCCATGCAACATTTCTTATATAAAAGGCCATATCTAACGATCTACATTTTAAATTTTCATTACGAGCTTATTGGCCTCAAGCGTGCACTTGATTTTTTCTTAAGATATACTAAGGATTCGCGATAATAATAGAATCCGCGCATATCGAATGCATCTTCTAACTCATATCATTTTGTGTCCTATTATATCGAACATGGAAACTTGATCACGGGACGACTCAATTATTGACAACTTGAAACGATACGTTGTAGAATCCGATATTGTAGGCACCTGATTTTGGTCATCAATTGAAAAAGATGTTTCCTAAAGCAATTTGTTCCTGGGAAGTTTACGTTCGTTAAGTAATGAGACATATGAGAGTTTACTCACACTTACGTAACGAAAGAAACTTGAGTTGAGAGCTGGTAGAACTTCACCATCTACAGCCTCACCAGTTAGAAGATATAACACCATCTCCTCATCATGCTAACTAACCTGTGCGTTCGAATTTGCCCGACGACAATTTGGTTCCGAAATTGTGATTCACATTAGGCGTTTTATAAGAACTAGTATCAGCACTCACCAGTGGGATACCACGTCCACTGGCCGTTGTGGCCGTTATCAGATCCTCCAACCCAAATGCCAGAATTGCGTCCACCTGCACACTCGCAATGAAAAGGCAAAGACATAAGACATAAATGGCATACGAAAGCATTGCTTTCAGCAACGTGGTGTATCTCAAACACAATTCTACCGTTACACGTATTACTATTTAGAAGAACATTGCAGAAATGACTACACAAAACAAAATTACGACGCTAAGTTTCAACCCTCGAAGTTGCATTTATATTCGGAGAATATGACTTCATCTAGTAGAACCACTCTTGTGACATTTCAAAGCAAAACAGCGAACAGCAGGTATGGCCGAGAGCTAACCGAGAAACGGCCCTTACACACATGCATTTTAAAGCGCAAAAATTTGAGCTACTGACTTTTTGCGGGCAACAATGCATGCGAACACGTCATAAAAAATAAAATATGTAATAACGTTTCTTTCATATCAGAATATTGCGATCAACATATAATACAGCAGATACTAGGTTCCACTCTTTCTTAATACATGAGTCTATTGCATGAATGCTGAATGTTCTTAGCGTAGTCCAGGAAGAGAATTCTAAATTCAGACGGGGTTATTCGATATACTAAGGGTGCCCGCACACCAAAAGCGTTAAAGCGAGAGTG
>VOMN01127587.1:0-29331 GCA_014899125.1 Orchestia grillus
CGGCCGCAATTTAGGGAGCAATGCTGGGGCCGAGATCCCTCTTTAACTTCAATGGAAAATCAATGGGCTGGAATGCGCGGTCACGCTCCGCTGAAGCAGTCACCACTGTGAGCTCAGTGCACTGACGTACGGACTTCTTTCCAGGCTCGGTTACAGGACGGTAGCGTCGAGTAATGTAATAAACTTTTCCTTTACGCTAAACAGAGAAATGAAGAAAGCTCAGTCGGCTCTCGGTTGCAGTTCAGCTAGACATCGCCACGTCAACCAGCCATTGACGAAGAGGTCATTGATGGGGTATATTAGGATATACACCACATGTAGGCCCGAATAAGCTACAATGCTTCTAGGACAACCTATATAGAAATGAAGGCAATTTACAGCACATCAATGATTAATAAAAGAAAAAAAAGCTTACAGTTACACTCAGTATGTAAGTTACAATAACTTAATGAGTTGTTTAAAATTAAAGATTATGGTAAAAAACATGGTAAGCCTAACCAAGGTTAGGTAAACCTAGCTTAGTTAGGGTAAATGTAACTTAGTGTAAACCTAACAAAACTAATTCTAATGCTCGCAGCCAAAGAAAATACCAGTGAGAGTATAGATTAGTTCAAGGTAAAGAGTGAGAATTTCTATTCCCATATCGAGATACAAATGTTCACAAGGATGCTCCATACCAAGATTCAGCGAGTTTCACATGTATATTTTTGCATTAGACCACATCCATATCACACTATTAACTCGTCTCAACTTCCAATTGAAGTAATAGCTTTCAAAGTTTAATCCCGTCCAGTCCACCGGGGTTATCAGACGGGATCTCCATCTGTTCCCACATAGGTAGACTAAGTAGAAATACGTAACTGAAAAATTATACTAAAAAATTAAATACTTACAATGGAAAAATTATATTACACACCATTAATTGAGCACTGTGGTCAGACTCTGAGCGGAATGAAATACTCACAGAAACATTCGGCGAGAAAAGTCGACCACGTAACAGACCTGCACGACGGAGGCTGATGCAAATATACCCAGTGATCCAATTCCGCAACGAAATATTGTAAAAGAGACAGTCGGGGCTTCAAAGAAGACGTGACAGAGAATTTCCCGAGTCCGAATCCTTGCTTCAGTATTCAAAGCTACTCGGTAAAGAGAAATGAATGCAGCAGCGGCAGTTTAATCGCGTGAATTTTTTTAAGAAAACTTACAGCATGTGTGCACGAAGTTACACAGAAATCAATACAACTTCATCTTTACTAATCAGCTCTTCAAAGCGGCGCATGAATAGTAAAATTCTAATACCTACATGAATGATTCAAGACTACATGAATGATATCGTGATAACTATCAGCTTCAATCACGTTTCCCTGCAATGCCAGAATGTATTTACATATTGGTAAGATTAGTGTACAAATAATAGATTTGAATGCTACTTTAGAGGCAGGATTGCCGAGTTTAACTCAAATATCACCCACACCCACACAAAATGGTTGTTCAAACCTTGTTGGAGAAAACTGTCTTTCTGATTAATTTAAGAATTTTTTTTATTAAAGCCCCCCACCTGCAGCCAAATCGTTAAAAACGCAATTTTTATTGCTTTAAAAAATACGCTTTAAAAATACGCATTTTAGAATGATTTCAACTTGAAGAAACATATGGAATTCATCCTGGAAACAAGTTTAAAATGACCCAACAATGCCTAGTCTTTATCAACTGATATGTCTAGTTAAGGTGAATCCACGCATACAGTGTGTGTTAAATGTACATTAATCTGTGGAACTAGTAGTTATTTCAATAACAAACCTGAACTGACTTAGCCAGCGATCAGCCTTCTCCACTCACCATGGCTTGAAATCCAAAAGTTCCTCCACGAGCGCTTCCTACACAATAGCATTTGTAATAATAAGAAGATGCCACTGGAGCGCTGGTAACGAGTTCCGCTTATAACTGTGAAATAATGGTTTGATTCACTGTAGAGCAAACAAATTTTCACGAAACCAGGGAGTGCTTCCCTTGGAAAAAGAAACTCAAGCTTCCCATTCCATACATCCCTCATGCGTCCGTGGTTGTAAAATAACGTTGGGTAAAATAAAATTTCTCAAAACCAAACCAGATCCAGAAATATATCCGATGCAGTTAGTCGGTATCCACAATACAGGATTAAACGAAGAGTATAAATTTCGAATATCGCAGAGCCGACAGACAAATCCTTCATTCCCGTATCCACTTTACTAACTTGCCCGACTTAAATCCGGCTCTTCTGTGCACGACTTCAAACAAGCAAGCAAGACGACCAGAGTTTTAGTATTATAGAGATAGATTGAAAACCCGGCAATGTATTGGGCATCAGCGGTGTTGGTATCAATGAAGTTTCTTAAAAGTTCCTCAGCAATTTGGCGCTTTGCCGCAGCTAGACAGCCAACGAAGTAGAAGGAGTGATTCGATTTACTTGGTATCTGTCAAACCCGTCGATCCACTCCTCTACATTAAATATCGAGTGAAGTGTGAAAATAGATATAAAAATTTGTACTTTCTTAAAACAGTGCGTGTTGGTCATGCAGCACACATAAGATCCTAAAGATTTTCAAGGCTGTTGATTTATCATATTGACGAAAATGATGGATTGAGGCAACGAAAAACTTACTTAGAATTTTCATCCAATTTCTAGCACTGAATGTAAATATTTTAGATCAAAAAACAGATTCTTCTGGACAACTATTTATTTGAACCTTGCCTATGAAAATAAAAATTTCATTCCAAAAAAGAACATTCTAATCCCATTAGTCGTGTATATGAAATATATTCAAACCTATTGTTTTGAAGAAAAATTTCCAAAATTTGCCATAGAAAACCAATAGTGTACTACTTACAGTCCGTTCAAATTAAGGAACAGATATAAACGCTGCCAAACTTGAAAAATATGCACGTATTTGAATTCAAATGTAAATATTGCTGCCTGGTCCTTGTTACTAGTCCGTGAGGACATCTTGCATAGCGGCATATTTCATGCAATCTGCAGGACACATGAAACATTGACGTCGTCTTCAATTATTCAAGAATGTTAACCCCAGTTAGAAAACCGCCTCTGAATGCTAGGCGTTCTCAGGAGAGAACAGAACACTGCGGGAGAGGACAAGGTATTTAACCCTTGCCTCTGATCCTGTAGTTTTCCTCTACCTGTCTCCCTTGTGTTAGTTAGCCAACAAGTTACATTATAATTTTTCAGGAGTCGGCTCACAACATTTTTAGAACGACCTATATTTTAAGAGCTTGTTATACAATTTTTCTTTGGCTAAATTACCGTTTTTAATTTTACAGCTGCTGTCACTTTCTGACGTTTTGCCATAGTTACAAATGCTATGGTGATTCTAGAGACTTTCCCTATCATAGCCTCCATATAACAAGAAAGCAAGGACGTTCTCAAAGTTTCAACAATATTCAATAATTTTTTCTTAATTTTAGACACTTGTAAATAAAAAAGATGTTTCGCTTGTAACGAATTACTTCAGGTAATTTGAAAATATGATAAAATTTGAGAGCAGTGCGTTGTTCATATTCAGGATAATTTAGCTCATGTTTTCTATGTTAAATGGTTTAATATTTTTTCTTCAATTTTGGACCAGATTGTACTTTAAACGCTCTACTTCTTTCCGTTGATCAGTGATTGAAAAGTTTTAAAAATGCATGCGAAAACTAAAATCATTCAAGTCAGGACTTTGTCAATATGCCTCCGTAATATTCAATCGATTTTTTTTATAATCGCGGTTTTTGAAGAGCCTAGTATTTTGAGATCTCAAGCATTAAATTATTCTTACACAGGTAAAGTGTACCACAGAAAATTTTTATTATATCTAGCGATTATAAAAACTAAGTTGACAACTCCTTTCGTCATTCAATTTGTTACAAAATGCACATGTGATTCTGGGTGTCTTTTACTATTTAACTATTGTTACTAATGTATCATCATGGTTCTATTTCACTAGATCCAATAATTCTAAAATTCCAAAATTCTTACCTCGGTGTTCGTCGTATTGTAAAAGAAATCACGCCTTTTTAGATAGGGGAAGTTTACATAAATACTGAAAAATTAAAACATTTTCTTTCATCCGTTAATCCCCATCACAAATGAATTCCAAAGCTAATATTTACTGCAAGAATCCCGGGCTAATCAAAGAAACGACAAAAGATTGCAACCTTTATAGGAATTAATCCACGTTACTTCAGCTCTGCCAGACGGACCCATCCGACTGCACCGCGGCGTCAGGCACTTGCTGCTGGAAGAATAAAATCTGAACAGAAATGAAGCTCGTCCCGCATTGCCTCGATGAAGGGTGGCGCCAAGCAGGGCATTCAGTCTTGACAAATTTGAGCGACCAGCGAGTGCTCGACGTCATGGTCAGCAAATTCGTTCCTATTGGAATACGTACGGGAAACGTTCCCTGTTCGTTCAGAGCCTCCGGTTCGCAGGAATACAAACACCAGTGTCAATATGGAGAAGAAATAGTCAAGCGAGGGCTGTTGGACGGATGTAACTCTGGCTTGACTGATGTAGAAGGTAAAATGGATTTTCCCTTCCAAGTGGAAGTGTGAGCATGAAAACGTTATGCAGAGTTAGAGCGAGGGACTTGATAGAAAGGTGTGAAAGCTTTTTGGCATCCTACCCGGCTCAAGTTAGATATTTCCATAAGTAACAAATAAAAATACGACTTGGAGCAATTCGTCTACATAGAAAAGTGATATTGTTGATGTGATATTTTGTTAATTAATTTATTATCTAAACAATAGGATTTCCTTCTTGGTTTTAAATTTTGATGACAGAATTTTGAGCCCATACGACGTTCATGCCAAAATATTCGAGTTTGCCTTCAGATTGCAGTCCGGCACTACGAGCAGGGTACAGCAGAATACACTAATAAATCGTCCAAGCTTCATGTGGCGAGAGGAATTTCCATAGAGCTGTTAGATTACAAACAGATATTAATCTATTATGACAATCATCCGCCTCGAGAATTCGCCGCAATGAGATTCTCAAATGAGATTCTCTACTCTAATTTCCCAGCCCTGAAATTCAACTACTGACGAAGATTTCAGTGTGGTCCAAGTTTTCAAAGCGAGTCACTAGAGATACAAGCCACCTACGCTACACGAGAGACGCAGGCCCAGATTTAATTACTATTAAAGACCAGAACCATTAGTCTGTAGCATTTGCATTCCCTCACGTTGAGCAACATATCTGAATAATTCATCCCGAGAGGCAAAACCTGTACCTCGGAGAAGGACGGTTTATTTCCCCGAGGAACCACAATTCTCCCGTTGCTCTTTTAAGAGAATAAATGACGCAAGATGCAAGCGGTGGCACCGGGAGCAAAATTGCTGCAGTACGGCACGCGGTCAACACTTCCTTGTGAGCTCAAGTGCAGCTAGAGAGTGGATAAAAAGTATTTTGAACGAAAAATCGCAGCATAATTACAGGTACCCTCTCGAAACAGATGCTTACAATCAGCTTCAACTATCGAGCATAAGTCGAATTTTTCCCAAACATATGCTGTGGAATACTATAACGTTGCAAATCAGTATCTCGAGTCTCAACGAACTGACAAACGTTAACTTCAATATAATATGAAGTATGGATGGAGCAAAAATATTTATTTAAAGCACGCTTTTATGCCCACCGAATACTTTCTGGGATCTTCTGAGGGTATACAGAGCTCGAAGAATTTTTTAAATTTCTGTCTTTGACTTTTTTTGTGATAATATTTTTTCGTTGTCATCCATTTTACAGAAAAGTAGCAGCAAAAAAACGAATATGTGCTGTTCCTGTTCTCTTAGGGTTATCGCACTCGGGCCGAAAAGTAACATCCAAACTCATGCAAGGTCTTCATTTTTAACCAGTCTTCTCCCAAACTCTAGCAATTTTTTTCAGAGAAACAGAATAGTGTATATTTAAAACGCTCGCTGCCACTTGAGCACGTGTGCGTCAGGTGGTATTTTGATAGTTTCAGCACGACTGTTGTATAGCTGCGCTTAAATCGCGGAACTAACGTAATCAACGAACCTGCCATCCTTGGTGGCGGCGAACGTGTTAAGGATAATCATTCCTATTTGTCTTCGAATACCTCATTTTTCATTTTTTAAATTAAAAGGATATGTTACATAAAAATACTCAGGATTTTACTTTTATGTAACATATCCTGGGGACGTAGGGACCCAATTAACGCTACCGAAAAAGACAGATCTTCGTCAGTGAAGGGCAGCTGGAGCTGTGATTCAGATTCCTACTCTTTGCCGTAGGAGTTAAATTGATGAACTCGTGTGAACCCCAACGTCATTTTATTGCGAGTTATCAACTTTCAACTCGTCAAAATTCATCAATTTTCTCAAAATCGAGAAAAACAAGTCTGTACCGAGCCTTACTTCTGGTGACGGCATCATTTTACCTCCTAAAACTACCACCGAAGCTTCGATTGGGACAGAGGCTGCTAATAAAGTTTTGAGAATGATGAAGGACGACTAACGCAATATTGAGAATTAAATTCAAGAGTACAATCTCTACGTAATGATCGAAATACTTATATGAGCGAAAGTATTTCTATGTCGCTTTGAAAATTAACTAAAACAAGTCGTTACATTACAATTAAAGAATGACTCAGACAAAACCTAAGAACTTTGAACATCAATCTTACCTTCAGTGTAGGGTAATTCAATTCACCATACTAGGTTGAGCGAATTGAGAACAACTACAAAACAATCGTAACCTATGTCAAGTGAAGCCTTGCACGGCAGTTACGTTTCACGGCTGCCACAAGAAACGAATTTACCCGTTCATTTTCGTAGCCGCTCGGAGGCATACGAGCGCGCGGCACAGAAATCTAATTCGAGCGAAGTAACAAGATCTCGGAGAGTAAATTTTCATAGAAACCAACACCGCCCGCGCGCTCGAGCGAGACCGCATCGCGTACCTGAAATACACAGGAGTTTGAGGCGGGCTTAGTGAAAGAAAAGGACAATTCGGTCCGTGGTTCTCATCGGTATTTGTTTCTTTCAGGGCTCAGATGTCATAGCACCTTTGAATTCAATTTATGATATCAAGCATACGATAGTGATCGCATATTTTGCTCTCAAAAGATAGAGAAAAATCGAGCTGGAGCAATAGTCAGTGAGGAAATCAACCAAAACGAACGTAAGTTCAGAAGTAAACGGGTTTTCACTTTTTCAATTTCCGTTCAATTTTCACAGAAAAGTAGTATTAAAAAACATGATGATAATTGAGTTAACTGATATAAAGAATCCAGTTTCACCCTTACAACTAATTAAAATTAAACATAACTGTGTAACTTAAATCTCAGTCATTCGATCTTTCACCCAGTGAATTGCATGGCTTCTAGAGGACTTCAATTCACAACATCCAATCGAGAATTTCGCCGAAAGAATTGCAAGTTCAGTCTCAATATGAAAGCATTTTTCTAATGGATGCTGGGAGATGGAAATATTTTACGAGGTCCGCTGCGTATTGGGCACCGAATAAAAATGAAATTTTAGACAAATCGAAGAATCGCCCACTTCTGAGTCGTAGCGTTATTGGCACGAGTGCAATCATCCACAAACTTGACGCACGTAATAACAGATTAATTATCGGTATGAAATAACGCCGTGTCAAGAAAAAATAAAACGATATTTCTAAAAACGAAAATATTTCGAGATCTGTTTCCTGTAACCTCTTCATCCATCACAAGAATATCATGACTGAAAAGTAGCCTTTAATTTTAAGTACAATTCAATTTGAACGATGCCGATAAGCTAATTCATATGGAACTTCTGTACATAAAAATTCGAGGCAATTTATGCTGCTATTAATAGAGTTCAGAACTTACTGTTATTCAAATGTTGCCAGGTGTTACCTACAGAGTTGGACAAAATAATAGTAACGCCTAACATTTTGAAATCATAATTTTTTAATTTGCTATAAACAATCAAAACTTGACATATTTTAATGTTTTACTGTTTACTACTGTTGCAATTTGATATGTTATTTAAATTAACTGTTTTTCACATATATCTAAAATAAAATTAGGTTATGACTTTATAAAAGTGGCAGACATCTCTGATTTCGAAAAAGGCCAAATTGTTGGTGCTCGTATTGCAGGTGCTAGTCTAACAGAAACTGCCCGAATGCTTGACGTTTTAAGAAGTACCGTCTCAAAAGTAATGACTGCCTTTGAAAATGAAGGCATGAAAAAATGAATGACTGCCTAAAGTAGGTCCTGCTATTAATTACTACCACAAACCATCGCAGCATTTCTGCGTAAAATACACCAAAAGATTAAAAAAATAATTCTGTTTTAACTCTATCACACTCGTTGAGCAAAATAAACATCTACACTGCGTCGATGATAAAGCATAACCGTTCAGTTTTGAGGCGACCTTCGAAACTGATAAAAAGAGCAAAGCCCTAGCATATCATCAGCTGGGCGAGCTTGCTTTCACCGCAAAGCAGCATCACTCAGCAGACGCGTCTTCACGACTTGAGCGGCCTAGTCTCCTGAATAATACACGTGTGTAAGGCCCGTGCTGAAGGAATTCGAAATGTACGGGAGCATGTGAATGAAACACATGGGACAGGGCTGACATGACGTGATGTTATGCAATGAACGAGACAGACATGTATAGCCGCTGGAAACACAGCCTCTACGGAGTTGCCAGAGTAGCTGAAAACATAGGAAGCGCATAGAAATCTTTGACACTATTATTTTACAGTGGATGTTAATAGAGGAAATTATGTTTCGGTACCCATTTTGTATCCGTCAGAGACGTGCGGGATCCATGTAACATTTTAAATGTTCATTGACTGAATAATCGGTAGAGGGAACACAAAAACTCATAGTAGCTGGTGTTCAAAAATGCAATTCGAAACTAACCGAAAAATACATAAAATGAAGGACATATCTTCTTAATTAATAGAGATACTGAATAATACAATAAACAACACAAAATATCGCCATTACTGATCAAATCACTCACGACACCCTATTTCAAAATTCACATTCAAAGTTTGTGCCTGGGGAAAATTCGAGCTCCAGGCTCCCGGGAGGCCCTAATCGCATCACTTCGGCATCGAGCTCCGCCCAGGCAGAAAAAGTTGCCCTTCAGGATACAAAGGAGGGCGCAAGTTGCGGGACCGCGATCTAATTTTAGATGCCGCGCAGGAGGTGTTATCGAGGACCTATTGTGGTACCTGTTCCTCCGACCTTTGTTCTGAGCGCGTGGAGAGAAACAGCGGTGCTATTCAGCGAGAAGTGTTTGTGTAGGTGAGCCGTGTGTTAAGAGTCCCGAGCGTTTAGCCAACTTCAAACACACGAGTTGAGTGAGTTTAGTGACTTCTCAAGAGAATTCCAAGCGGCTCGAGATGAACATAATGAACCGTCAAGTTCAAATCCGTGAAGAGAGACATGAATTTTTCTGTGGAATAGTGATTGATGTCAGACAGCTCTGTGTTCATTCATGCTTTAATTAAGTAAAATTATCTGGGCCAACGTAGAGATCATTTTACTCACCACAGAGGCCCTGTGTTAACTATAGGAAACTTTAGCTTTCGAGAATGCTTTCGTTATCATCAATCTTATTTTCTATATTCAGCTGAAGCTTTCTTTAATTAATTAGAGCAAAATAGAGCTAGGCAGTTACTCAGTTCAAGATATATAAAAAAAGCGAGTATTTAAGGCATGAATAGATAAACACCTAACTAAAGATAAAAAAATATACTAAATATACTAAATATAAAAATACTAAAGACGGAGAGAAGGACGAGTTAGGTAAATAAATCAACAGAAACGGAGAAACTTGAGAGAATATAATATTTTAACAAAAATTATTTGATATTCAGTTATCCTAACACTTTTTGTTATAGCTTTGTAACATTCGAATTACTAATGAAGGCAAGTCAGGATTTCCCCGGCAACAGACGTACACGAAATAGAACACATAACCTATGGTGCTGCACTATCCTGCATGCCTCTGTGTTTTCTACAGCACTCAAGAATTTCTGGCACGGCTACTTGATTAAAGAAGCACGCAACCTCGAAATAATTGCAGGCATTGTCGTTACTTCAATGAGCGCCCTGCCGAATGCTGCGTGGGTCTTGCCGATAAACTCCATCGCTCTCTCCCTGCTGCCGTTTAGAAAGCCAGCGTCTTAGATCTCAGCCTCGTGGAGGGACAATTACTCCGTAGTTTTACAGTACATACAGAGTTAAAGGACAGAATCTATGCTGTATAACAACACATCTAGGTCATATTTTTTTGCTTGTTACCATTTATTTACCGACTGAAGGAGTTAGAAAATTCAGGGTTCAAATTCTCGAGTACGTAATTCTTATCAACGAGGTTATCTCAGAAGTGGTACTCTTCTAGGCTCTTTTTGTCACTGACGACTTGAAATAACGCTTAGACTAGAGCAGATAAGTTTGTGTTCATGTCAACCGAGGCATATCTTTTGAACTAAAATTTGTGTCGCAAGTTACTCAATCAGAGGGGTACAGCAATTAATTTTTTTCTGAAATGATGGTACCTTAATACTCGTCATCAATAATTATAGCTGATGTGGCGGAATTTCCTACTTCTTGAATTAGAAAGTTAGTTAAATCACAGCGTATTTTTCAAGTAACTAAAAAAAATTCATTCGTTAATAAAGTTTTCATGGTGTTATTCAAAACTATGAAATTAAGAACTTGGTACTGTTTACCTCAACCTATTTTATAGGAGAAGGAAATAGGAAATGCAGCTTGTATATGCATGCAATATAAAATTTTGTAAAACTATCATGGTTAACAAGAGACGAGAATTTCATAAAGTATTCCCTTTCATTTTATGCCGCTGCAAATCTAGGGTTCACTATTCACTTTACTTGGCAATACATGGCAAAATATTCGACTATCGATTTCAAGTAAATCAACTCCTCGGTAGCATTGAATGAATGGGAGACAGTTAGAGGCTACCTTTCAATAACCAGTCTAGATAGCAGCATCACGGAGTCACGTGTCTTGTTCCATTGACGCCTAGAAATAGCATTGTCGTAACTCCGGCGATGTTCAATTGCCCATTTGCGCTGGACCCAGAAACTTGAGTTTCGTGCCGAAGAGATGCCACTCTCCGTAATGACACTCGTTCTGCCCTCCCCTCAAATGAGAACTCGATGCCCGTCCATCAAATGTCACTAACGGGCGAGTAGATCTCGCCCCTCGAATTCATTGCAGTGCTTCAATGAGCGTGAAACATTTCTTGATGAATGGAGTGCAGTTTTTACGACTGTTTCAATTCCAATCAATTGGTGACAAGAAGCTTGTGATTGATGCATAGAGGAAATTGTTTCGGGGCATGAGTAACATTTTGAGTGTAGAGACCCTTCATTTATAACCTTTATTTTTGTTATCATTCTTTTAATGGCGAAGAGTAAAAACAAATGCCTTGTTTACTAATTTCAAAAATGTCCACGAGAAGTACTAATAATATGTGCGAGGACAGCGATGTAAAATCATTAGATTGGCTGCCTAAAAAGTTATGTTTTTATTATTTTAGAGGAAACACTCCCTCCCTCTACGAAAGCGAACGATCGTCATAAATTGGGCTGCCTCGTACTGCACTGAGTTACAGTAGCTCGCCAATTGCCATACTGTAAATAGGGCTGGAGTACCCCACTAGTGGCAATATGGATCACTATAATCCACAAATTGCTATAAATTGAACCACGGTGACCCACCAATCGTTTCACGTTGGGTCGGTGTAGTCCATCAATTGTAATAAATTGGGTAGGAACAGCCAACCAACTGCCATAAATTGGGTCGTTATAGCTCGCTTTGGGTCATAAATTGGATTCCAGCAACCTGTTAGTTGTAAATTGGACGTCAGTAGCCCACCAATTACCATAAAATGAGACTCAGTAGCTCACCAATTACCATAAAAGGAGTCTCAGTAGCTCACCTATTACCATAAAAGGAGTCTCAGTAGCTCACCAATTACCATAAAAGGAGTCTCAGTAGCTCACCAATTGCCATAAATTGTGTTGCTAATTGGAGTTTTTTTTCTCGCTGAACCGCTGAACATTGCATAGTATTGGCAATAGGGAAAAATGTATGAACATAATTGTGGTTTACAGTCGACGAACGGCATGGAAATTATACCTTGGCTTCAATTTAGAAAGACAGTTCGATATTTTCAAATCATAAATTGCTTCTCCCTACACAAAATTTTGGGACAAAAATCTTTTTCAGGGCTTAGGGCAGAAGTTTTAAAAAATAATTTCTAAAAAAATCATCATAAATCATGTCTCCAGAAACAATATGACTGACTCGTCTACGACAGCCAAACCGATTTTCTTGTAATACGTGACACTCGGCGACTGAAACTCGCAACAGACTAAACAACTAAGGGTCTTAATCAGTGAGAAGTTCGCAGAAGTTATGCACTTAGACATAGCCTTGAGACCTGAGAAAATATATTCCTGACGAAAAACAAGGAAGAGCCTCGACCATATCTAGGGACATTGTACTGAAGAACATGCTACTTTAACATAAACGATGAGCTAACAGATAATGGTTTCGAATTAAACATAATGATATTCATCAAATATTGTCGCCTTTCATTAGATTATCACATATAAATGTTCATCATATAGGGAAACGCAATTTCCAATGTATAAAATGACTACCTAACTTTCACGTCGAGAATTTCTACTGACTTTCAATTTGTCTCTAAACGAAATTCTCTGAAAGGATCCAAATCCTGATTCAGTTCTGTTTCCAAGTCTCGCCTAAAACTCATTTCCTTGGCACCCTTCAGAAGCAGTTGATGAGGTCCTACCCTGCATTATAGGAGCAGAGTGAGCAAAATTGAAGCTTTAGTCGAGTTTGAACCTAATTAACACGCGCTGGAATTGTTGGAAGACTTGAATCTAACCCCAGGAGTTCCTTCTACCGGATATTAATTAACAGGATTTAGCTCATCACTGTCGGCAGCTGCAGTCACTCCCACTAATGAGCAGGCGAAGTCGGCTGCTTCGGTTCCGCTGCAATGGACGGAGTGTCTTGCGTACAGCTGTGTATGGATCAGCGCCAAACTTATTCAAATATATCTCCTCAGCATATGAATTCTAAACACAATGTGTGCCCACGTAAACTGAAAGTACGTTCTCTACGATGACGGAGCTACACGTACATTGTTATCTCGTGTGCATTGAGCGGCTGCGCTTTGATCATGTAGATCAACTCGATGCTCCGATCAGGTGCAGTACATCGCTAAACAACGCCCTGATTATATAGATCACAATGCGCTGTGATCATGGTCACCACCAATACGCTTTGATGACGTAGGTAATCTCTATCTATTGATCAACTAAATTTTTACAATGTACCGTATACTGAACCAAGAAATTGGTGGCCTCGATTTTAGCTCCTCGTTAATATTCACATAAATTTAGAGCGTGTCAATGCTCCATCGTTAGCTCTTATGCTTACTTTTGACAATATGTAGCAATACAAAAGTTTAAAATCAACATGAGAAAGAAAATTTCAGATTGCCGAGTAATTTTTGCTTAGCATATTGTGCCACATAGATTCCTCAAGCTGCTGAAATGATTCCCAGACGTGCACGTGGCTCTCTCTAAACACATTTGAACACCCTCCTAACTTATCAGCTCGCATATTCTTTAAATAAATTCAATGTCTTTATTGTTCTCTCATCGCGGAACGAGCGAAACTCGTCTCAAAAAAGGCAAAAGCTCTGCACCGACTTCTAAGCAATGACTGTTACCATTTGTCGGTATACAACGATACAAATCTACACAGCCTGCTCTATTTTATCGGTGATATCAGATCGCTGCCTCGTAGAAACAATTGCCAGAAACGTGGCGCTCTATCACCAGCCATAAATATTCGCGGCAAAATACAGGAGCCATCGGCCCGGAGTTGAAAGAACGGTCCACTCAAAATCATCGAGAACTTGGGTTGAAAGTGTTACTTCAACGTCGAAATTACTACGCAGTTTTTCGTCTGAAATGGATCTAGCCGGAGTTCTAAGACTAGATTTTGCCACGGTTTCATAGTTACGAGAATAGAAAGGGAAGGGCGAACTGTGACCTTAAAACGACTATCGAAACGGTAAAATTGCTTTAGGTGCAAAGAATTCAATGTCGCTAAGATCTGGAAACTTAAAAGCCTCTCAGCATGGGTTACGAAATCAGAATGATTTTCTACTACTCATTGAAAAGCTAGGTTCCTGCTCTCCTTTGGTGAATTTCAAATCCTGGCCTGTTCACGAAGAAAGAGCATCGTATCTTGAATTATTCCAGGAAAATATTCCGGGCTTGGGAAGTACTGAACAAAATATGTCGTTGTGAGGTGGACATGAATATAGCATCTGAAAAAATTATATTTCTCTGTGAAACGCTAAAGTCAGACAGCTTCCTTATCAAGTAAAAAGTTAAATTCTTATTCATGCTCACTTCTCGACATTTCTTTTACTTACTCGAGCAAGAGCATTCCCAAAATTTTTCAGCTAGCATTCGTTCATAGAAACGTGCAGTGAATTAAGCTAATAAAGAATGCACGACTTTTTGATTATTTCTGCGGCACATGAAAATTCAAAATGATTGCATATTCAGGACGGCCTGCACATTTCATTAATAATGTGAATAAGTTAGAGCATTAAACACGCGTACAAAAGGTACTTGTATGAAAGATCTAAAAGTATCAAGAGGTTGTAAACATATCAAATTAAAGTTCAGTGGGCTCTACGTAATTTAGCAGCCAACGGAAGCACAAATGAACTGAAGAGGAATATCTACATGAAATAAATGAAGTGGGTACAGCCTCTTTGGTATATAGACATTATTGAAAACGACAATATCATCACACCGATATGCCTAAAATTTACGGTATATATCTAATACTAAATACCACGACATGAAACGTATTTTTACGAAAAGCCTTGGGAAGTTGGGAACTTCAAGTTAGAACAGTAGAAGTAAGGATAACAGAGCATTAGTAACCCAAACTATGTCCCACCGAAAAGAATGGGACCCTTCAGTATGGACTTTGGAGAACGGGGAATCTACGCATAATATACAAGGTATGCTTCCTCACAAGATCCCCTGCGCATAGAAACAGCTAGGTAAGAAGGAAGAGGAAGAAAAGATAAAAATCATCAGAAAGAACGCATGCCAATGTGAAGAAGCAATGTGGGCACGAAAGATACAAGCACCGAAAGCTGAGGTAGCCTAACATTATCCCCTGGGGTCGTCAATCTCCATAGCATTGGATAGACATACCTAACGAACCTAACGCTATTGCTCATGGCTTGTCCTATGCCTCCCGAGTGGAACTCTAGGCACATGATTAAAAGCTAAAACTTCAACGACAAGAACCCTTGAATTCTCGTGGCATTGGAAGAATTAAAACACATTAAAATGAGAAAAGATAATCAAAAATTAGTTTAATCCTACTCTGAGCGATTTAACTTCAACTCAAACTAAAGGGAAATGATTTCTTGAAGAATGTTCTTAATAATTAAACAGCAAAAATAAGCCAAACCCTTTTAATGGCAGTTACAAAATATTATTAGAAATGAGTCCAATTATGCCAGAAATCTCTACGAGTAAAAATGCACCAGATGAACCATATTTTTGCTCGTGGATTCCTGAGAATGAAAGCCAGGCGGAACAAGTTTATTCGACTTGATGATTCCACGCAACGAGAAAATTCCTGGTGACAGCTACCAAATCGGGTATTTGTTGAAATTGAACATACCCGTTCATTTCAATCTTTAAGCAACCTTTCGTCAAATGGTTTCTCTCATCTCGTAAAATATATAGGAACGTACTTGGATAATAAATGGGAAACAGTAGGAGGACTGAAAAAGACCAGGCATCTACATAAAAGCCAGTCGCATGCAAATCGCACAACTCCCTCAGTAGATCACAGGAACGATGGGACCGCGTTGCGTCACCCATGGACCATTTGTCCCGACAACCATAGTCAGCAAGGTACTTCGGATGTCCTATGTATTGCAGGCAGCATTAGAATCGTTTGATCTGCTCCACTGCAGTGTGCTCCAATTGAACGCGTTCTGCTCGTGTGTACTCGACATTTTATTCCTACGAAGAGGAAAATCTTCCTCTGAAGCTAACGTGGGTTGCATAAAACCAATGCACAATTGACAACGCAGTGAACAGCACAAACGAATAGCGGGATAAGGGCCATTATATCTACCACAGCGAACACACATTACTCTAGGTACACAATTCTCAGTCTTTTTATCACGGCCCTATGTGGCAATGTCAGGCGGCTGAGTGATGTAGGATAATTGTTCGTATCCTTTAATTTCAGTTGGTTGAACACTGTATGAATGAAAGAGAACTTCATATGTAATATTTTGCCAACGCAACAAAGGGGTAATATATTGATCAAATAATTTTCAAGAGTTTGTGTTAGTTACATTCACGGTTTGAAGCTCTTTACCTACATTAAAAATATGATCCCAAGAGAGCGAAAAGAAGGGACTATTTAGTACCAACTACAACGAGGAATCTATGCACACGGTGTGTTCCCACACAGGCTCTCTTCCGCATAGAAACAGGAAGTTAAGAATGAAGAGGAAAAAAGACGAATAAAAGACAGCAAAAATATGTGAAAATTGAAAGGAGCAAAGGAAGCATGAAAGGATCAAAAAGATCCCGACGGCCTAGCTAAAGCTGAAATAACACAATTCAAGAGTTCGTAGTTTAGTACCCGTACATAAGCTACACAGGGAAAATTAGCGTGCGAATGTCACCGACACACAAACGTAAGCTATAATGCAGATCTCGATAATTTTGTGAAATTCTATAGCAAGTTTCATACAAGAATTGTACGAAACAGCCGACAATATTCCAAAGAGTAATTACTAGAAAAAATTTTGAACTCTACACTAGTCTTTCAAGTCGTTTCATCTATTTTATAATTTTAAAAGTTTACTCTCTTCAGAAGTATACTTCATACTTTCGCTTTTCAACTCTAAAAATGCAATCTGGGTTTCACATAAAAAAATCAATGTTCAAGTTCAAACGTTGGCATTGTCGAATCTATCACAAGGTCCACATAATACTGCGGAAGAAGAAAGGGATACATCACCGTGAAATGAAAATAAGACGTCGAACTTCCTAAAAATGAGGTGGCGAGTTCACTTCAGCAGACGAACAACTTTGCTCACTCAAATTACGACTATAATTTAGCCTTTAATAAAAACCATTCAATTTTCCAACGGAAGTCAAATTGAATCAAAAGTTGACAGCAACAAAAGAGCAAATTCTTGCTCTGGTTCACCTTCGATTGTGCAGCAAGAAAGCTTTCCTCGGAGCAATAATTCAGTTACTGAACTTCAAGAGTTTCGCAAGGACCCCTTGGAGGCGCGTCAAGAAATCCATTTGCGCTTGATGGGGGGAAAGAATTGCTTCCACTTCATAGAGGGCTCTCCATTGGAGAATCCTTAGTTACTTTTCATCTGCTTTTACAGGATTAGAATAGCGAGGGTAACGCCATCGAATGGGTTGAGAGGCGATTGGCGATTATGCAAGTGCAGTTTCTGGCCTTTACGCTTTTGGAAAACAGTTCAGAATCATTTAAACTTGCACTTATTTATTCCAGATACTGAATGAATTTAATAAATTTAGGATGTAATTTCAAAGAGTTACACGACACATATCAAGAGTTACACTTTTCTTTTTGTACTACATGAACGCAGTTTAAAACTTGTATGATGGTAAGAATTTTTCAATAGAAAAAGATTTCTTTCGCTCGCAAATTCCGTCAAACTTTTATAATGAACTGTAATTTGAATCCATCTTTAATCAGCGCTGAAGTATTTCTGATGAAAAGAAGACTACTGTTTAGAATTTCTTACATAGAAAATAATCGACTAGCTTACATGAGCAACGACGAGTTCATACCGAGCACGGTAAAAAACGAAAAGCTCATGAAATGAAAAAAATTGGTTCAGTATAAAAGAGAGCTTCATTGACCAGAAATGTTAGGGGCACAGATTTCACGAGAATGAATATTCAGACCAATGTGTTAATGATATCGTTAGCTTCAGTGAACGTCAGTTTTGACTGTTGGTAAAATGAACTTAAAATCTTATTAGAACGTGTTTTCACAAATAGAATAACATTAAACTCCCTCATAATAATTTTGCGCGATTCGTTCATGAGATATTTTTTGCTACTCCATTCCATATTGCTCAGCAAAGTTTGTTGGCTTGATTTATAGTGAAATGAAATATAGTTAGCAGCCAAAATCATCAACTCGTCGTCAAAAGAACTAAACAAAGTTTCCACATGAACATAATGCATAGCTCGGACCACAGGTTATGGCGGCGTTGCGAGTGATAAAATAAGCTCAGAAATGCAATATCACACCTTGGATGCTGAAGGCGATTGTACTTTCTGAATAAAAACGCACGGTTATTGCCTGTATCCGAGACAGAGGACACTGAATTCAAGCGTCCTCGTATTGACCAGTCAAATTGAATTGCCAAAAGAGCCATCCACGCTTGATGGTGTGAAAGAATTGCTCTGATCTTCATAAAAACTCGAAGATCGCAAAAAGTTGCTTCAATTTCTTAAGGTATTTCCCAAGGAGCGGAGATGAGATGGCACATCGTGAATGGCCTTCCCATTGAAAGTCTCTCAATACTTAGAAAGAGAACGAAAAATATCCAGAAGGAGGAAGATTCTGCTACTAAGCAAATTCTTCAAAACAACTTATTAATATCTTTTACCTCGTCATTTTCTTTGGCTCTCTCGAAGCACTTTAGATGGCAACCACAGCTTCAGCATGGTCATAATATTTATTAGGAAATGGCTTGATTGCGTGAGGTGTTATATGCTGGCGAAAGACCCATTAACAAGAAATGCTTTAGCTAATGGTGATTTTAATTCCATGCCATTCAAGCAGTGCATAAGTTCCGATTTGAACACCTTTAATACTAAAAATAAAAATTATTCTGAAATCATTTTCACCTAGGTATTTCAAATGATTTTTCCTATTCAGCTCCAGCAGTAATGTTGAATTAATTAAAGATCTAGGTTGTATCAACATTTTTAATGAAAAGCAAGACGCAAGTGATCAAATTTGGTACTACACGATTTGCTCAGCAGGATTGCAAAAGCCGTAGGGAGAGAATCTCCTTGCTGTGTACGATTCAATTCTCAAAATAAATCCACTAACCTGAGAAGTAGCAGAACGACATTATCACAGTGCGTCCACAGCGCAACAGCAAAATGACCAAAGGCAGCTTCGAAATGAAAGAACATGATATACCAAGAATCATTGTTTGCTTTGATCTCCGCCTCCGATCTCCTACCGCGCCCTAACAAAGACTATACATGAAAAATTCTAACAATATTTTTGCAAAACAGCACGAGCGATCACTGAATGCTCCAGCAGACTACTCTTCAATGGTGCCCTAATAATTTGAGGATTTCTAAAAACTTATTACCACTGGCATAATTTTGCACTGATTTATTCCTGCTATATTTTAGAACGAATGAGTCTAATAAAAAACAATACTGAACAGAATACTTTTTGCAAATATTTTTGTAGTTAATTCTGTTGTGCATGCGGATCCGTAGATAAATTTCACAAAAGGCTGTGTTCCGTCGCTGGAATCATTGCAGTATATGACAAAAAACTCTAGACCGTTCACACAACAAAGGTTGACTGTCGCATAGCAACAGGAATATCACGCTTTGAAAGGCTTTTTGAAAACCTCTAACAAATTTCGAAGACTAGCTTCAGTGCAAAAAAGTTTACGCGCATGAAAATTCGTAGCAAATAATATTAATATCACCTTATAGCACACGGTGAGACGCCATCTACTCTTTATTAACAGTATTCAACACTAAATGATGAAAAAATGAAAAAAATGAATGAATGAGCGAATACAAAATGGAGAATGAAAATTCTTCGTTCTCGGCAGTCGACAGAGCATATATAGTGTTCCTGAATAAGCATCGCTTTATAATTAAAAGAGATCAATAAAGGACTATGCTTCAACTTATTCCGGATGAGTTATTCATGGAAGGATTATGATATTACCATAAATAATTTCGCAGTATCGACCTCTCACAGTCGGTACGAAAGCTTTCTCATGCTGCCACTGAATACAGTAGGGGGGGACTAGAAGCATGTCTTTCCAGTCGCAACAAATTTTGTTCCTATGAAGCTATCTCCCAACCGAATACTCACATAGAACACCTGCAAGCAAATCATTAATTTTGTAAAATAGTGGGAAAATCGACGGCTCTAAGAATGCTGGTGCCACGTACAAATAAATTATTAAAAACTTCAATCGTAGATCAGCAATCGATCCGCCCTCGCAACTCGTGTCTATCTATGATCAGCTACCGGGCTTACATTATTTAGATTATAAGCAAAATTAAAATAGTCAGACCAGAGGAAAAAATTGAAAAAACCTGTGGTCTGTTGAACGAGAAAATGTATCTTGCTCTAAAAAAATTATATTTTAGTAAATGGGATAAGAGTGTAGCTCAAAGTTCAGATTATTTCCAAACGAATTTTCACGTATGCTAGGAGTGATGAGCGGCACTACAAAAAGGCAAAAAATATTTACTGAGTAGAAAATTAATTACACTCCTATATAGAGGTTAAAAAATTTCTCGCATACGAGCCGTGCAATCACGCTAGACCCAGATAATCGGGGTAATTATTCGATGCAATTATTCCATTCAGTAGAGCGTGTCATCAGTTGTCTTTCTGAGATACAAACTACGATCTTCAGCTTGCCAAGAGCCAAATTGCGGTGCCGCATCAATATTCAGCTCCACTAGATCAGACGATACGTGCACTTTAGGCTTCGAAAAAATATTCGGCTACGAAAATGAGCAAACAATAAGAGAATTTCGAGGATTCTCAACAGCCGAGTAATAAAATAAAACATCAAGTGAGGCCGCTCCTCGAGTTTTCTTCCTTTATTTCTGTTGTTCTAACCCGGCCCTCATACATAAGCCAGCAAAGTGCGACGTCAGCGCCAGACTACACGGCTTGAAAATATACAGAACAGTTCAAAAAAATGTACTCACTGTTTGTGACTCAATAATTTCGAAACAAATTTCTTACACTTACCAATGTGGTGAAGAGTAACTATTTAATTAGCTTTAAGCAGCTGACACTCTTTGGTAATTTGTGCGCTTGCGATGGTCTCTTGTTTTAAAAATATTGAATCCGAAACTATGAGTACATTTTTTGGACCCTTCTGCACGAAGTATTGAGCATGAAACAAAACATCAGCTACAATGCAAAAACAGTTCAACTATGATACTCACGGTCTACGTTGTAGAGCAGTTGCTCCTGCACCATGACAGGTTTCCTGTAAAAGACAAAAATAACTTAGATACTGGGTAACAAATTCAAATCCCTCAAACAATGCGTAAGCGCATGCTTGAATATCGAACCACTTATGACTTTCAGTGCTGTCTCCAGGCCTAGCCTCAGTGAAATGAGTTTCTAAATGCAAATTTTATCGAGCCCATCGCTTACAGGTTAGATTTAGTTATAAAAACTCAGTGTTAGACTGCGAAACTTCTTTTTAGGGGACAGCTGCCTCCTTAGAACAACGTCGACGACGACAATTAAAATTGTACTACTCGGTCTTAATTTTCCTGCACGTGAGCTGGAAACGACAGTTGAGTAATTTACTCGCGTGCTTCGAAAGAAAATTCTAATACAAGAAATCAAAGGCAAAAAGGATAATTGAATTCTACAAATGGCAAGAACAGAACTTGTCAAAATCTTGAAAATACATGCAGTATGGATAGAAAAGAAAAAAGATGCGTTTTAAAACACATTTCATTACACGTCAAAAGTGATCGACAACTCTAAAAGTAATGAATCTTTGGAAAAAATGACAAAATGTGCCTGGAGACGAAGTAAATGATTAAAAAGAGTCATCTTACAAAATGCACACGATACACTGGATTCGAGTAAGTTGTGCATCTGACTTCGTTGACGCAGTGCTATCTGTCGCGGAGACGCAAATTCACACATCAGTCGTCTTCTCGAATTCCAGTCTCAAAAGCGCTGGATGTGCGCACTCGAAAGCATCTCGGCAAGGCCCGTTGCCTGGGTGTCACATAATGGCGCATAAATTCCAAGCTACAGCGACAGAGGCAGAATAAACGGCAGCGTGGCCGTTCCTCAGATTGGAAATTCACTTAAGTAAGTCCTACGGGAGACTTAGTACCCATGCAGGTAATTTATGATAGCATACGGACAGTAAAAGTTGTTCAATGAGCGACAAATCCAAATCTAAAGCTAGACATCCATGTTGAAATCGCTATCATTATCAAATCTGATTTGGATGTATGGGGCCCATCGGACCCAGCAGGTGGCCATGCACTGCGCTATGCAGCTCGAGGCAACGAACATTTCTTTGCGGGCTGTTGCATTGCCCCTGTATGTTGACACCCGCTTTACTCGTGAAGAGATTGTTAGCTATTTTAAAGCTCCCCATCCGCACAAAATGGGATCGAAAAAGAACGAAAAGAAGGGACCATTTGCCACGGCCTATAAAGAAAGGGGAATTGGTGCACAAGGCGTGTTCGTACACTGGATCTCCTTCTCCAGCATGTGGAAAAGGAAAGTTAAGAATAATGAGGAAAAAAAAGATCATGAAGGATTAGTGAAAATCGAAGAAGGCAAAATGGTAACGAAAGATAGAAGACCCAAAAGCCTATGTACAGGGAGTCCTATGAAAAACGGGACCCCAGAGTGAAATTAATATAATTCAAAAACTATTTGCTGCTTTATTCTGTTTTGACTATATTCGTTGAACGCTTTCCTACAAATGCTATACGTTTTGATAAGGATCTTCAAGAATATTTACCTGCCATTACTCTACTGAATGCTGTCAGAAACATGTTGCGCAGGAAAAACAAACAATAAAACGTACACTCCCCAAGTTAACTTTATTTCAAGTTTTAGAAATGAAGTCCTTAGGACAACTAAGTAGCATATCGATTTAGTAAAAATATTAAGAACGTGTTTTAAGTTCCAATTCCTTCCACGTGTCCATTTCTGTCCACGCACTGTTGAGCTCGTGATCGCATCGATGAAAATTATTTGTTTGATTAACTGTCGATCATTTGGGAATTTACATAATTAGCCTGTGCTTTACGTCAGATATTGGTTTGAAAAATACATGCCAAGGCTCAGTGAACAGATGATATTACTAATTTTTCTAAAACCTTAACCGAAGTCAAGTTATGGCGTGTACATTTTACACTGTTTGACTTTTCTGTGCAAACGTGCTTCTGACAGCCTTCAGTAATTACTGTTAAATATTTTGAAATATATATTTATCAAAACCTACGGCATTCGTTGAAAAGCGTTCAACGAAGAATATGGTTGAAACAGAATAGAAGTGCAGCAAATAGTTTTGAATTATATTATTTTCTTTTTAGGTTCCGTGTTTTGTGAGACACCCTGTATAGCTGAGGTCACCTGGCAGTGTCCGTCTCCGGACGTCTGTCACCATAACATACGATAAACACACCTAACCCCATTGCCCATCCTATGCCCCCTGATGGGGTTGGGCTGCCGAAGGTTTTGTGATTTTTGCTTTCTAAGTCATACTCTATTGATGTCTATTTTCCAACACTGACTATTTCATAGACAAGCTCGCAGTTTTGAAAACAGATAATCGTACTAATTACTAAACTAAGAAGATTTTGTATATCTGTTACTGTCATGGTACCAACGTGTTCAAGCATCTCTGATCGTAATTTTCCGCTATGTTCCTATATTTCAGTTGAGCACTTGATCATTATCTGTTCAAATATCCTTCAATTTTACGGGGAATTAAAATAGGTAAATACCTTGGCCCCAATACCGTTCGAGTCCATTTGACACATTACGAATTAACATAATATATTATTCCGTTTCACGAAGAGTAGCAGTTTTACTAATAGACTTCTACGACTGAAGTATTTACAAAAAGGGTGTCATTTGAGCTCTCTCGCTCCGGTTGTTCAGTTTTTCCAAGCTTTAAAACGCGAATTCATTCAGCATGTAAAAGAACTCGAGCCTCGTCTAACCATAACCGGTCGATCAAAAGGACTACGGTAATCCCTAGCAGCCGAATGCTTGAGATTTGCAAAAGAAACTACCGCTAAGCTCGACTCATGCAATACATGGAAGGTGATTAAAATATTTAATTTACTTTCACGCACGTGATCTCGAGTACGAATACTTCATCAGTTCCTACGTTGACTTGGCGTCAGTGGCTAATACCCGATGTCACTACGGGAGCAAAAGGTCGGGCATCAAAGTGCCTTTGACTTTGATAGTGTTCAAGAATTACGAATGAATTACTTTTGGTCAATTGGGTATCGGAGTAAAATTATGTCTCAAAAAAATCGAATGAGGACAAATTTATTACTTGAATTTAAGACTTTTAATCTCGAAGGAGAAGCAGAGTAGTTGCTAAAATACTAGCAATAGAAAGTTGAAGAGCACATTTAAAAAACATTCGTTGGGCGATTATTGGCACATCTAATTGATTAATGGCTACTGAGAAACAACACACTTTCGAAAACACTGGTATGCAGGAAAAGCTCAACGACCTCATGCTCCAATGCATTCTCATTCCTCAGAGAAATCCACAAAATCGATCGGCATGTATAATGTTGGTTTTTATTATCTAGTCGAGTTCGAAATTTCGCCCTAAAATACAGGCTGTTGGAAGCATGAACGCGTTACGCATCATAAAAAAAAACTCTATCTTTGTTATGATTTCGGTGTCAAAATTGCCGTTTATATTCGTCCGGGAAGGCTCATGGGAGCTCGATTGGAACAGTAGGTGACGTCTACCCATGAAAATTTTATTCCACCAAGTCCGATATCAATCACGTCGTGTGTCAAATATTCCCATTGTCTGTCACCGCTACGGAACGATCAAAGTACAGAGCTGCCCATGTTGCACGAAGATCACGGACGCATCATTAATATTCACGAAGGTAACCAGAATAATTGCTCTCCTGTGATTTGTAGCAGCACAACGCGAGTGCACACCGCTGGGCGAGTGTAGTGATATCGCCGCCACTCCGGACGATGCATGGCATATCATCGATGGGGTGTCTGTAATTATTCTCGTATCCTCCCGCTACGTCAGAGGAAATGAATGTAAACTTGGGAGATGTTCAGTCTAGCCACGTGTTAGAACCTACAAAAATTGATGAAATGTGTAAAGGAATCAAAGGATTCTCAAGAAACGTTGATTCCTCATCGTGAAAAATACAGTGTGGAAAATGTACTTACAACACATTACAAAAATGATTTCTGCAAGAAAATATCGGTGCTCTTCAAAAGTTTATTTTCATGGCAAATCATTATTTTCGTGTTCCCTACTTAGCAATTCATAGAAATTAAGAAGTGTATATAAATCTTCACTTTGCGTAATAGAAATAGAAGGAAGTACAGAAAGTTGAGCTCCACAGAAGATAGCATCTCCGAATTTTGTCATGAGAAAGGAGGCCCAACAGAAATATTTCTGTGAATTAAGGAGTGCGTGGAGAAATGCCTGTCCGTATAATATTTTTCATGCACGAATAGAAGCGCTTCACTAAATTCTAGCCCAGAAATAAGTACACACAGGACCTGCTCGCACATTCTCGTAGCTCATTTGAGGGAGCGGACGTAAAAATTATTGGTACAAGAAAACACAAACAGAACGACGAGATCTTTTATAAAAGCAGCTAAATTCCAATTCTGGTGTAAACAGTATTTCATGAGTAAAAATAAAATTGATAGGTAGACGCTGTATAGTAGCGTGGTCAAAATGTCAGAACAGCAGCCGTAAAATCACAAAAATGCCTAGAACAGTGGGCACACAATGCTGCTTCGGAATTCGAATTGTTTTTGAGCCCTAAGCATAACATAACCACTCAATTCGAACCTTTTTTGGAATTCTGGGGATTTTAAGGTGTTATCGTATACATGTCTAGTGTAACAGGAGAGGGCTTGCGACAATATATGCTTACTTTTGATAATACATGTTACCGTATTCATGTCTGATGTAACAGGTGAGGAGTTATGACAACATACGTTGACACGGCACTGAACAAAAGATACCTCGACTAGAACTGTGAAATTTTTTTGAGGAATTTCAAAAGCTTTTTCATATCCAAACGTATCTTGATAAAGAAGTTGTTCATCGATTCTAATATTACCGATTACGAACAATCTACACACTCGGTTACGAGTATTCACCATTCCCACGTTTGAATGACATTAAGGCGAACTGACATTTTTTGCTGTCGGGAAAATGTTAAATAAGCTCTCCTACAACACAAGTCAAGACAATAATATCAATCTACAGAATAAAATTGAAATTTCATTATTGAAATCTCAGACTAGAAATTTGAAAGAACGAAATCAACTATACCAAAAAGAGAAGAAAGGGAGCGCTGGATCGAGATCCCTGATAAAATAACATCTTGCCTCAAGTCAGAACAAGCGTCATCCAAGGAACATTTGGTCTCGAGATCGCAATTAACAACCAGGATTTATAGCTAGCCTAATACTCGTTACGAAGTTTTATGGGCGATGTGTGGGTGATGGTGAGAGATGGTGCCGTCGGGGAGGACATACGGTGAAATATTGGTAAAGTTTCAGCTCAAAAGATTTCAACAAACTTTTGGGACTTGATTCGGCTTCTGGTATTTTTTTGCTATTGCGCTGCCGTGGGAATTTCGCGATCTACCTTCTTTCGATGAGGCCTGAAAGGCATTCATTAATCAACTGTAGAGACTTCTAAACGCAAATAAATTGAAATACCGATAGAAAAATTTTCATTTCTATCTTAAAAAATACGTTTAATATGAATGAACCGTCACTGCATATTATCAGCTTAAAAAGTAATTTCGATACAGATGTTGTCAGCACTACATGTAGAGAAAAATTAGCCCAAAATCTTGCGATTGAAAGTACCTAATAAAAGCTGCAACAGTGCGAGGGCTAGTTTCATTTCTAGGCTCCGACTCCACCTGAAGGTGCCATGATAAGCTGTCATGATAAGCTCTCCAGAAAAAAATTAGTCACCTGTTGTTTTTCAAACTCCAGTGAATTGTTTTTTTAGCTCCTTCCGAGGATGACAACTGCTGGCAGCATCGGGCTTGAACTGTCATTAATTACTGTGGGTCATTTTGGTATGTCGGGCATTTAGATTAGCCAACTTAGTCCCCAGACATGAACCAAGCAGAAAAAATTTGTGAAACCACCTAGAATGACAAGTTAAACTCCGACAAGATCGTCCACGCCTCGTCGCACTGTGAGGGCATTACGTAATTAGTTGATGCAAGAGCTTAAAATCGACCAGGTGTGCATTAGGGCCATTGTAGATTCAATGTGGCGTAGAATTGCTCCCATTATTTGCGCTCGTGAGGGTCCTACACCATACAAGTATCACGTGACTAATTTTTTTGTCTGTAGGGCTTATTTTGCATTGGTCTGAAACTGAAACTCTCAATGTCCAATTTTAACCCAAATCTAATTTTAATACTTCAGGTTCCAAACGCATATAAATCTCCTAACGGATCATTTCTAATTTAGTTTCATATGCCCTCACGAGCACATCCTGCCCATGTATGCATTGCAGGGAGCGGCGAAGATCAGACTGAACAGACACATTGCTGGTTTCATCGCCGCTACAACCCAACTCAGGAGGCGGCGTGTATTGGTTATTGAATTTTACTTGGAGTTTTCGAGGTGGAGAGCAGAAGATGTTTACGGACGAGATCCCAATATCGAGCTCGAGCTTGACCATCGGAAACTGACTTGAAATTGTAAAACTTTGATATCGGTCTACATTTTCTGCCTAAAGATATGCTTCTTCGGAAAATAATCCACATTGAACGTAAAATGTCTTCGGATTCATTTTAAAATTGCAATTTGCGTATTTAGGACAAAATTTGAACTCGTCATATATTCGCGCTTACAGTCGAAGTTCATTCTTACGTTACAGAGTTCATTCTTACGTTACAAAGTTCGTTCTTACATTACAAAGTTCGTTCTTACATTATAAAGTTCGTTCTTACATTATAAAGTTCGTTCTTACATTATAAAGTTCGTTCCTGTTATGACCCTGCAGTAATTCCTCATTCTTGAGAAATCAAGACAATTGCATAAAAAAGCAATATATATTTAATAGACATCACTAAGTATGAAGTTCAACAACGCAGTGGAACACAAAAAACTTCAAATTTGAACTTGCCGTCGAGTGCAAAGTAAACTTTTAACATCTAGGAACATCAACCAGTGCAATGAATCTACGAGCGTGAAACAAGAAACGGAAGAATCTGCAGGTGAAGAAATTTATTTATTTACCAACAAACTTAGAAACACTGCACATAAGCCAAGAAGCGAAAAGAAAAATTGCATAACATACACAAACCCAATGTAGCTTCAAACAGCTTACAGAAATATGGTATCTTGGATGCACGTTTGCATTGCAAATTATAGTCATTGACATGACGGGAATATAGCGTCAGAATTGTTGTGTTTTGTCCAACTCGTTAACGACTTGAAAGTTGTTAATGCTTATAGTCTGTTATGACTGATATAAATGAGACGTGATCTAAGATCAACAAAACCAAACTGCTATTGACTATAAAACAAGTGGAACTAATCTATTCCTCTACTCTGCGCTCGTTCATAAGTATCGCAAAAGCATTCTGAAATTTCAGACGACGATAAATAGTGTCGAGGCACATATGGTGTCTGAGAGATATAAAACCTTTTCAGTACATGTGCTCCTGAGAAGAAATTCAAAATTACAATGGTTTTTGAAACATGTTCGTTTCTTAAAGATTTTCAACAAATTCGATTGCCCAGCTTAAAATTCCCAGCCTTTGCGCCCGAGAACCACAAAATCAACATCAGCAGGCAAATTAGCATCTGAAATATTAAGGGAATTTGAAATGAGCTTCTACGTCCAAGTGAAAGAACAGTTACTTCATATGACCCTTTACTCGCACGAGAGAATACAAAGAATGAAAGATAGCAAGCATGCACAAAAACTCTGCTAAAATTGGACACTTAAAATAAAATGATCTTTGATAGCTGCTAAATCAACTTTGACGAGCTACAGGATTCAACTGCGTGTTGAAGGTACGCGCTCTTAGTCCCTCGCGTAATTCCCCGTACAGAAACTCTCGACGTTCTCTATGATCTGTTCTCATTTATTAAAATAAATGACGCCCAGGATCCATATTGAAGGTTAATTTTTTGGAGA
>VOMN01127607.1:0-24707 GCA_014899125.1 Orchestia grillus
CTGCCTAGAAATACAGGGTATATAATAAGTTCATAACAGTTACTTCACTAAAAACTTCGAAAAAACTGAAAATTCATTTATGATTTTCTTTCTAAGTAACGGATAAATTACGTTAAGTGTGTTATAATAAAGACATACTCATTCACTGGAAAGCATGACGATAGCTCTGATTCAAACTATAAATGTCCTTCAGGCGCTGCCGACCACAAGTATGATGGTGCCAGAATCGCTACAGTGTCTTTCGTATGTACGACATACTAAAGCAACGCTTTGAACAATAATGATGAGAATCAAGAGCGATTGCAATCGTTTCTTTTCATTGAAGGAAATGATCATTCCAACCTTTTCAACATTTGGTAAGATCCTCTGATTGCCCTCGAAGAAAACACTAAATCGATTGAACGTTGATGATCTACTTATTTTTATTTTTCCTCAACTATGACGGGTACAAGAGATCGCCTCAACACAGATCGCATCCATTCACGTTGTATCAGATGTTAGGGTATACCACCAAAGCTCAAATGATACCATCCTTGGCATCTAGTATCATTAGTAGTTCTCCGAGTTTCGTTGTAGAGTTCACTTCTTCTTGAACAGCAAAAAATTAGAAAAGAATGAAATTTTCAAAAGAATTTTTTTACAAAGGAAGCGGTGTAAGGGTAAGTGTTAAGTGTAACAGCAAGCCACGAATTTTGGCAGCGTCTGTCAAGAGGCTGAAGAAAAGTAGTAAACATCGCCACCGAAGCGAACAAAGAAGTTCCGGTCATCTGCAGGCGTAAGGTATTCAGTACATGAATAGAATCTCCTTATGCTGCATGCTTACGTATACAGTAGCAAGGGGGGTACATGGAATAAATCTCGGCTAGATGCAGCATTAGTGTCGGGCTACATTCGAACAATATTGTTTTCTACTTTTATAATCAATTTCGATGGGTTTTACAAGTTAAGCAGACTTAAATCTATGCACGATCGAACTTGGTAAGCTTTACGTGAAATTCCTTGTATGAAATATTTGAAAAGTTCAGAAGAATTAAGTATGTACGTACTTTTCAGCTTGTAAAGTTTGATCATGAATTAATGGAAGGGAGAAATACAGCAACCACGGAGGTAACGCAAAAGTTTACGGTTTTTAATAACTTCAATAATTTTAATTACTAAAATAACAGCAGAATTTATAAAAAACTGCGCATAGAAAAATAAAATCAATACTGACCAACCGTAGTTTCTTGCACTTACAGTCTTGAACACTAACAAAGGAAATTCTGAAAATATTTATAAGAAAGAAACCTTAAATTGATGAGAAAACTCTGAATCAAGTCATTTCACATGAAAAAAGAACTTAAGTAATTGAATTCATTCATTTGGATGATGTTAGCGGATTTTCTTTCGCAACATTATGTTATAAATTGGAATGCCGTGGTTTTATGCGGTGAAAGATCAATTTTTATCCGTCAGCTGACTTTTAAAGGAGTGGTAGTGTCAACATTAATCAGAGGCACGAGCGGATTGAACGCACTGGGATGATATTTCCTTTCAATTAATTTTATCGAGGTATCACGTGATTATATTGATCATAATTTCCGTTTGAAAATAATTTCGTTGGGAAGGGCTTTTCTGCGCCATGAAAGCACGGGAAAGGTCAAAAAGGTATACTTAATTCAAAAATTCGTAAATTACAGTGGATCGAAACGTATCCGTCGGATCATATGAACAAAATAGAGGGAGATTCCTATTTAATCAACATGCTCACATGATATGACAACGACGTCTTAGCTCCCTAAAATTTCAATAGCTTACATATTACACATCCTATCAGAACGAGCTATCGTTGATGAACACAGAATACAGGCTCAAATAGGGTTCACTGCCGAAACGATAATTACAACTATACTAAAATAAGAAATTATATCTACACGTGATCCGGTTGCAAAAATACAAGAAAACGACCAAAATTGCGTCAGGTACTCAGCTTCGGGCTCCGTGATAGATTCCAGAGATGGATGCGGAGATGGATGTAGGATGTTATGGCTCGAGTAGCTCACGATCGGGACACTAAGCTTAACGTTCGCGACTATGGGTGGCGTCTCATGCAGCTCAGCGTTTGGAGCTTGTGTGAACGCTACTCAAAATATTACTTTTTGGCTTTCATACATTGAAGTTAAGAACACTCACAGTTATTACAGTTGCACCTCTTCTTGTATCGTGTCGTAGAGGTCGTATAACAGTATATTATCTTGTGATTTGCCGTAGAAATTTGAGCGTGAGTGATGGAAACGCGTCGTCACCCGCGCCTATGCGCGGGCGGCTTGATCGAGTAACGTCAGCTACCCAGGGTTCACGGACGTGCTGCTGAGGGTGGGAAGCTGAAGGATGAGAGCGGGCGCGCTACATAAAGAGAGACGCGTGACTGGTACGGTACATGTTACAACGAGGGTTTGAGATCGTTGCCTATTGCCGCTAAGGAAATTAGGAATTTTAGACACATAACTTGTTAACACTCCAGTGTGTGCTATGATGAGGAATATGGCTTGCAAATTAGTTGAAATGTCAGATGGCTTACGGTCATCTGTAGTATGTGCTTTTTTATTCCAGTTTTCAAACACGTGGATGCATGACGAGATTCGATGAGTCATCGTCACACCGTTGACTAAAACTCGTACGAAGACCCCCCTTCGTCGATCGAAGTCGTTAGAATGTTTAATGGATGACGGTTGGAAGTGCTGGCGTTGAACAGCAAAACGTGGTACATATTTCGGCGTCGTTTTAGTAACGAAAAAAATGCCATATTTTCTTCAGGATTTTAGGAAATATATTTTTTTCTTCCAGGTTACGCACGAAAAACATAACACTCGCAACGATCAATGTTCCAAAAATATAGGAAGATTAAACGTTTAAAAAATTTTTAATAGTCTAAACATCGGCGACAGTTGTAAAAAAGTGTGGTCTCGAAAATAAATTTTTATCACATGAGTGAGAGCAACATTAGTAGAACATTCTTCTTTCATTCGCAATTTACTAGAACTCTGCAAATTGTTATACTTTATACGTGATAAATGTTTAAAATTGTAGAATGACTTTTGGGACCCTGTGCAATGTCTCAAGGCTTCAAAAATTAGTCAAAAATAAAAATAAAACGCCTTAGCAGGATGGGCTAAATGATGTAAGCAGTGGCTGTGGAGTGAGGAATCGTTCGATTTAGCTAAATGGAAAGAATAAAACATCCTCAAGGACATTATTGAAGTAAAAATAATTTTACTGCATATTTCCAATACCGTAGAAATAAATTGCATACCGCATACTGGGTAGTGCAAAAAAAGAAAAAACCCTTTCCAAATCTGTATATATAATTCACTAGTAAAACTAGACGCTTTCCGAATCCACGATTTCAAACTTTTCTTGCATTTATGTTGAAATTTCACCATTGAACAACTAAAATAGTAAATTCTTCAGCGAATTAAGCAAAAGTAAAAACGTGTTTACGCGAAGGGGTAATTTTTTTCAATTCCATCCATAACTGCGTCAAGTTTATCAAAACACATTTAATAGGCTGAGGTGGATTCAAGATGGTAATCCAGCACTTAGAAGTTGTGCATTGCGAGAATTGCTACACAATATTTTCACACTTCTCATTATTGCACTGAACCATACAATAGAATGGCCTCCCAGAGTGCTGTCACCAGGAAACACCATGGGCGAATTTTGCTCCTGTAGACATCAGTGGAAAATGTACTTTTAGCTCCCGAAAACGCGGGCAATTTGAAAGACAGATTATTGGAAATGAAGTTAATTTGCCGATAGGAGATTAGGATTTGGTAGTTAGGATTAATAATTACGAGTGTTGCAGGAATGCGCAGAAGACTGCGGGAATACGAAGAAGACGGCAGGTATGTAAAGAAGACGGCAGGAATGCGAAAAAGACTGCGGGAATGCGAAGAAGACTGTAGGAATGCGAAGAAGACTGTAGGAATGTGAAGAAGACTGCAGGTATGTGAAGATTGCAGGTATGCGAAGAAGACGGCAGGTATACAAAGAAGACAGCGGGAATGCGAAGAAAGAAATGGAGATTTTGAGGGAAATTAGCCTCCCATCCTGGAAATGAAAATTGCGTTTCCAAAAAAAAGTACCCGTATAAACGATGTGTTCAGAAAACGTCTAGCTTTAATAGTTTTTAAAATATACTAATTTGAAAATGAGTTTCCTTTTTTTGCGCCACCGTGGGATCAACACTCCAATGTGAAAACATTGTGCCCTCTCCCGTAAGTAATTTTTTCCTTTTGCCTAATTCGATACAGAGTTTACTATTTAAATTTTACCCTTCTTCAATTTTCAGCACAAACGCAAATAAAGTAAACGGGTAAAATGGTGTTTTCAAAAAGCGTCTAGCATTGATAATTTATAAAATATACTAATTTAAAAATGTGGGTTTTCTTTTATGTGCTCCCTTGTATAAAAATTAGACAAGGTTTTACAAAATGACAAATTATTATCATTTGTAATAAAATCAGATATAATCTAATGCCATTTCAACGGAAAACTATTTTTCCTTGATAAGGTGTTTCTCACCCGTCGTAAACTAAAAATAATAGTCTATAAAGATTTATTGAGCATCTTTTCAACTAATAAAAACTTTAATAATAATATTTAGTGAAATAATTATTCACCCAATCTCGGGAAAGGTTTGCCAACAACGCGAGCAAACGCTGATATTGAAACGACGACTTAAGAAGTGAGTCTCGTAGCTTTTTCTCGAGTTGGTCCCATACGTTCCCGACAGGAATTAGACTGGAAGACTGCCGAGATCATTCCGTGAGAAAAAAGAAACATGACTCCAGGCGTTTACGTTCTACGTGGGTCCTGTCGTTGCAAGTGTTGTACCTCCACGAGAGCCATCGATCGAGCGAATAAACTTTAATAGAAATGTGTGAGTACTTAACCAAGAGATCCAAAACCATATGATATGAAAGAATATGTAAGAATGGTAGCTAAGTAAAAATCTAAAGATATGAAGGTCCCTCAGATCTTCTTAGCACTACTCCTTTGAAAGAGCCCTTGGACTGTGACAGAAATGTGTGATGCAACTGATCGAGTCTTATTGTGTTTCTTAGCTTCTTATGTTTCTTCTTAACTGGGCCTCGCTCAGGGAAAACATAAAATTGATATATTAGATCACATCCCACTTTTAAATTCTTCAGTGGGCCACTGCGAATCGCAGCCGTTTTGATCGATTTGCTTCAACAAGCGGTGGCATGCTTGTGACAGTAACTTCTCAGGCCCCTTTCCTGCAGTACGGAAATACTCTAATGACCGTGGTCAAATGGACACATTCTCATTAAAGCATTTTCAAAATTAGTTTCCAAAAATTGCTTTAGAAGTTTCGGACACTAATATTGACGATATTATACATGTCCGTTAGGAATGTGAATGAATGACTGGACCTCAGATATTTCTTCATAGTAAGCAATTATTCTTTATACAATCTTCAACGTTTCTGACACTTCTTCAACAGCGTTACCAACCAGTCTGGTGTAAGCCTACTGCCAATCAAAAAAAGAAGCAAATTTTCATGCCCTAACTGCAGGGTATGTATCAATACTTATTTTCAACGAAAATTTTTTTATACAAGTTGACGATTCTACGAAACGAAAACAGTATTTCCCCATTATTCACATCAAAATTTTATTGGAGAAAATAAGTAGACATATTCCATTATACTATGTATATACCAATTTGTTTGCTTCATTAGGAACAAGGATATCACTCTAGGATTTTTTTAAGAATGAATGTACTGTGACCTGGTTCATATGCAGTGAAGCATAGTCGTTCTTAACAGCAGATCAGCGAGCGCGGAGAAAGTTGGGTGGTTTACCTCGGCGACGGTTACTGGAGCCCTCATAAGACGGAGACGTTGCGGTCGCGGCCATAGCCCGGCAGCACGGTGTGTGCGTCGGTTGTATTGGGCAAATTTTCGCTCGGTTCTTTAAAACTGCTGCTCTCATCATCACAGGAGATGTGGGATAGAAAGTCTCATATAAATAATATTATAAAAAACTCTCCAAAGAAGGTAAAGAAATCGGAGGAAAAATATATTAGAGATTTCCCACAAGCGCAGTTTGTCTGGATGAGCCACAATTCGTTACAGTTGCTGAAAAGGAAACAACTCAGTTCCCGATTCTAATAAGAACACACAAGAATAGATCTGATATGATGCATTCAAAACTTAAGCCGCATGTATTTCATAAGTAATGAAAGTAATTTGGGTCAAGAACATCTTAATAAGTTCCAATCACTCGAGACATCAGTACATGAGCGTATGCATTGAATGGGTGTAGAGATGAACATGTAGAACCATCATACAATTCAGCCCAGACAGCAACGATAGCACCAGTTAGGGAAACTGTGTGCAATTTAAGCTGAAACGAAATTTTCTTAAAATTTCAGAAAATTTATACTTTGAAGGCATTACGGCACAGGCAATACTGTAGGGCCCACAATCACACCAGCCACGTCTTCAACAACAGATATGCTCAAGGGTGGGATAACCAAGTGGCACGTTTTCCAGAATTAAATTTTTGGGAGTATTTTGCAGAATCACCTTAAACGTTTCATTAGTATTGTGAATCCTTTAAATAAAGGAGTGCCATGATTCATATGGCACATGTTTCACTGGAAACCTATAATCTACAGCAGAAGTAAATAGTGGCACCTGAATAACCACCAGATCGTTCAATAAAGCTTTCCTTTTACGCACCGGTTCGTTCCACCTATATCCACGTTCATAGCATGTTAACTCAAATGAATTCAGCAGAATGTGTTTTGTCTGAGTCTCAAAGCGAGCAGGGAGCATGTATTGCATATGATAACATGTGTAGGGAGATCTCTAATCATTAATAAGATGGTTCAACATGATAGAAGGATTTCAGTATATATGTAAAAGAGTGCATGATCATTGAGTTTTAGTACATGTGAAGAAGCTTGCATAATAATAGATAGGTAAAATTTAGCAACTATCAACATAATAGAGGTGCAACTCAAAAAGAACGCTTCCAAACACTTTTGAAAGACTGGACATGGCCTCCGGAATGCAAGCCAACCTTAAGGGGAAATCAGGGGATTTCTAATTTCATTATCGTGAGAGGTGTCACATTCGTGCCTTGGATACAGCATTCACATTCCATTCTTACAGTTGCCTCTATGAGGTGTCAAGCTATCTCACACGTGGTAAGTTATTTTTGTGCTCTTGGAATACTAAGCAAATTAACAGCTGTGTGTTCAATAACACGTCGCTACATGAAAAGTCAACTACACTTCCTACAGTTCTCCCAAATTTACCAAACTAGACACTGTACCTCTAATCAGACGAACATCCCTTCAGGATTTCCCAAGTACTTCGTCTTATTCGACTAAAGTCTAGTATACGATAGTGCAACACGCTCGACTTTTTCTTTTACCGAAGCCTTTATTTACCTGGAGAAAATACATTTCGTAGCAGTTTCATCAACGAGAACAAAATTTTGGCTGAAGCACAGGCGTGCTTTACGGTAGATGCCAAGGTTTGGGTTGAAGACTTCTTTGTGCTGTTTCCTATTCAAACTTGTTCCGGAGAGATAAAAAAACTTGTAATCGGAGAACTTGTTAGAAAAACTTCAAGTAAGACTGACCTATTATAAATAACTGTCAATGATTTAAGAAGAATTTTCTCAGTGTGCTAATGCAGTGCGGGTCGAAGAAAAGTCACGCAATTTATACCCGCCCATAAAATTCCGCGCTTGGCACCGAACAACTATACGTCAATGAAGTAATCAGTATAAACAACGGGTTACATCTATCTATTTAGTTAGTGGTAATGGCACAAGGAATCAAGATAAAGACAAGGTGTGATTAATGTTTGCAATTTAATGATACCTAATTTTTTGGTAAAATTTATGCTCAGTTCAGGTAGCAAGATACAGATTTGGTCTACATGATGTACATATTACATAGATATTAGCTATAAAACTAGAAAACTATTACAAAAAACCTTCTCTTTCGATTTCTTGATCTCATTGTGAGATTTCGAATCATCTATCCAGACTAGATAAATTGTCCATAATAGACTCGGCAAGTAAATCAATACACCTAAGAGTCTTGGAAACCTGGTTCATATTCTCAAAAAACTATGATAATTCAGATCTCATCTCAGTCCCGTTGCATCTTGCTCAAATTTTCTATCCAAAATGAATACAAATTATGTTTGTTACTCTAAGTGAACTAAGTAAGAATTTTTATCTCTTCTCAGTCTTTATTTTCTTACTTTGGGAATCTGTACTTACCGTCACAATTTATTTTGTAATTAACATCAATATTTTATGACGAACTCTAGGTGGCGTTCATTGTCCATGTCTTTTACGAAACCAGACTGGTTTGAGGGTCAAATGTTTTTATGACAATGGTTGTACCGCGTTTTACACGCGAGGTTAGATTTCACACAAATAAAGAAATTTTAGTGATCGGTATTATTCATAGTAACATAAATTGGAACATTATTAATAGCACAGCCATTCTTTTGGTATTATGGCAGTTAATGCCAATCTTCAGACCTCTAGTATAAATTATATTGAAGTAACAAAAATATTTTAACAATGCAGTGAGTTAGAATCACTGGGGCGATGATTCAATGGCATCCCCGAAAATTTGAAAAATGTTATTGCAGATGCAACTTCTACATGCTCAGTTTTGACTGGCACTAGTACAGGACGCAGCCAGTTTTGAGAACACACATTTCAAAAGACACAATATCCTCTACGTCATTGTGAAATATACTTTCTCGTTGTAAAAGCACGGGGGCAGCATAGCTAACTCATAAAATAAAAAGGCAAGCCATTATCGTTTTTTTTACAGCAGGAAACTACAATTTAGATACCATTGCCGTCCTGAAAGTTAACCGGTTATTGGTCTTCAAATTTCGGAGAGACCTGGAGACAGCCAGTGATGATGTAGAAACCGTTTTCGCCAAGAAACGACTTTGTTGGCGCTCGGATAGGGCCAGAACTCCCGAATTCATTGATTCCGTCAAAAATGCTATCCCCGAGAACCCTGGGATGTCAATAAGGGTGTAATCGGGTGATGATACGGCAGTGAGCAGTAGATTTATGAAGCCACCATTCGACATATGGATCAAGACGACCTCCGTTACAAGTCGTGCATGGTGCGGAGAGGCCAGTTGGTGTCCGAAAGAACTCAGGATAACAAAGTGACCCGAGCCTAGAGTTTCAGGAGTCTCTTGTTTCGAGTCTCCAGTCATGGATCTGCTTTTTTAGGATGTGACCCCCAAGCTCCCCTGAGATCAATCCTTGGACTATTACGTTTGGGGCGTATTTGGGTGGGTCCATAATGAACATCCGCACAATACCCTTGGGGCTTTCAGGAAAGCTGTTGTGTACGCAATGACAACTATTCCCAGGACCCATTTCCCTATCGCACGTGCACTGTTTCGAAAGCGTACATAGGCTGTTTTTGTGATAGATGACAGTTTTATTGACTGATGTTGTGCATTTGATCTGCCTTCACTCATACGAAACGTTCAATTTCTATTGAATTTTCACATTCTAGTCTCAGTTTTTTCCGAGAATATCACTTTGTTCTCAACAACCTAGTGCAGCATGTAAACTGGTGTGTAGCATTAGCGGATTACCTACAGCTGAAAAACACACGTAGAAACATTGAACTTCAAGTATATTCATCATAGTGACTCCACCAACAAAATTTTCAACGTGGTTATGTGATCATGTTCTGCATTGTTCAAGCATTCATTCCAAACAGTCCGTTTTGAATTTTCATCAACAGTAACGGCATATAATGACTAAAGCGCTTCCATACGGAAAATTTTTAATAGATGAATCATTGTTATGGAAAAACCGGCAATAAAATTGCGAGAATAGTGTTACGTTCTCAGAACAAATCTTGTAAAGGAAGTAGAATACTTGCAAAAATTCTGAAGAACTTTCACCGTCAGGATGACGCAGAAGCAACCGTTACGAGTCCAACACTCCAATACCTTCGTCGCCCTTCGATCGGCCATGGGAACCACTTTGAACGAGACTGGTCGAGCACCTATATGTTTGAAAACAAGAATGAAAAGAGCATGCCAAAGATGATCACGAGCAAACGACAACGAACTCAATTAAGAACTATATTTAGTCGAAATAACTTATATTCGTAAGTCATTTAATATACCTAAAAGTCAAGAAATATTTTCGTAGTGGCCTTCGGCAAGGATGCGTCATCGTCGTACGCGCTTGATACAACTAACGCAGCCCTCGTCATAAGCGATGTCCACTCTGAAGTTTGAACCTGCAGCATTAACACCCTCAGCAACACTCGCGTGAGCGCTGTCATCGTTACTTGGCCCTAGTGCCTTGGCGCAGGTGACGACTCATTTTCCTCACTTTGCTCTAATTTCTACTGCTCATCACAATATAAGGACGACATCCACGACACGTTACAAGAAGAGGTGGAACTACAATTTACCCGTGAATTTTCGTTGCTGCAATGTGTGAAAATCAAAAAGGTACACATTGATCAGCGTTTCCGTAAACTCCAAAGGCCAACCTGAAGCCTGTTTCCCGTGTGCCGTGCCCCATTCGTGAGCTACTTGAGTTATGGCATCCTACACCCATCTCACCATCCGTCTCCAAGATCCATTTTGGACAAATAAGCTGAGTATCCTACATCAATCTGGATCGTTTTCATGTATTTTAGCAACCGGGTAACGTGTAGAGTTTTATCTTCTGTTATGATATTATCCTTTCGGCAGTGAACCCAATTTCTCGGTGGTGTTTTCCAATAGGATGTTTAATATGTAAGTCCTAGGAATTTTAGGCAATTAAGGCGTCTTTGTCATGTTTATTAATTAGGGAATCTTTTTTCATTTTGTTCATATGACGCGACGGATATATTTTGTTCCACTGCAACTAAGGAATTCTTTAATCAAGTATACTCTTTGACCTTCCCCGTGCTTCCCTTCTCGTGTGTAACATTTAATGGCGCAAAAAATCCCCTCTCAACGGAATTATTTACTAACGTAAATTATCCACAATGAAATAATGTTAAGATAACTCAATGGAATTACTTGATAGAAAATATTGCTCTAGTTCCTTCGATCCGCTCGCGCCTATAATTGACGCTCACGCTACCACTTTTTAAATGAATCGACGGATAAAATAAAATCAATCTTCACGCCACAGAAAATCGCGGTATTCACAGAATATATATCTCAGTCCAGCATAGCTAGCACACGACAATAGAAAATTATCCCAACTTACATAAATCATCTCAGGTAACAAATAGCCTTAGTAATTTAGTCAATACAGGTATTCGTCAGTGAAAATCGATACAGAATATTAGGCTTGGATATTGATTCAGCGACCAGATGGATCACATTTGATGGGGATCAGCAACAGCTCCACGTGTTCCCCACGCAGAAGGGCATCGCCTACTCGAAATACAACTTTGCTTCATTAAGGTAGAGAATCGGCGTACTTCCGAAACAGCTACTCCGAAAGTCTGCGAGCGCATTACTACGAGCGAGGCCGCACAGGCTTCATGGAGTTTAATATTCGGGAGCTGGGCAATATTGCAGCGGTGATGAGGATTCGTCTGATTTACCGGCTCATTTTTACCATGGACGCGTTTATATTGAATTCACCGCACAAAAGAAAGCTCGAAAAGTTTAACTTTGCTCCTTAAGCTCCCACGAGGATCATATCAAACTTTTTAGCGAACCTTGCCTCAACGACATCCTTGTTTGTCGCACATCAATTTTTCCCAGTAACGTGAAAAGACAAAATTGTTCAAAATAACGTAAATATCATTGAATTACTGACGTTTTAACAATTTCTAGAGGATAACTGGAAGTACTGCAGTAATGAAGGGAGCAGGAGGCACTGCAGGCAGCAATGGATGAACATAATATGGCAACAGAAACAGCCAGGTAGCCCATTCTTGAGTTTCTACGCAAGTCACGTGCCATGGAAATCGGAGTTATGTACCAATTGCCATTAACAAAAATCTTTACACAAATATTACTAAGATGAAGTAGCCTAGAGTGATATCACTGGAAGTCCTCAATTGAGAAGCTGTGAGGCTAGATGCTTCTATGTCTTGTGCATAATTGAGGCCAAAAATGTGACCAACAATATCTGATTTACCTATTCCCCAGAGTTAAAGAAGTGATTATGTTTTTGTATTGAATCGAAAAGCAAGCCAAGTGCTTTATGATCAAAGAAAGGGCTATAGTTAGTGCAGACGACTGACCAGCTACGGCCGAAACGAGTGACAGCAGTGGATTCAATTGCGTGTCGCTCTCTGGGGTACGGTGATCCTTCAAGGGGCCGATTGAACCCGCGGGGACACGCTTGATGTTTGCTTGGATGTCACCTGCTGTAAAGTAACAGGTCCCAGAAGGCAACCCACGTAACTGAAGGCCATCATCAATCCTCTAACAATGTCTCTTACACGACTAACAGTTGTAAATTTTATGAGCTTGAGAAAAAAAGGATCGAGACTGATAAGAATTATTAGGATGAAAGATTAGACAAAATGAAAATATTTGCAAACAAAAAATGTCAATATCAGTCGAAACTTGAATGATCGACTGTGTTATAGGTCGTTCATATGTTATTAAGATTTTCTTCACGTTGAAATTCGCTCTCTTCAACACACTGCATTTTCGGTAAAACGTTTTTTTTTTGGATTGTGAATACCATAGATACTCGTACTCGCAGTGTCGCAGAGACAGAGACAATATTCATACGACAGACACATAACGAGCATGGGGCCAGAAATTTGTTTCGACAATTAGTTTCAACAAAAGAATGAACGTGGATTATTTCTGAGGCCTGTACTCAAGATTACTTAGCTATATTTTAATTAAAAGTTTAACATTATGCTCTCTCTCGATTCAGTGGTTAAAAATAAAGCAAAAAACAATACGGTTTTAGTAAATATCAGATGAACAGTGAACGTGGATGCACGCAACTCAGAGGAAATCAATTTTAAACACCTTTCAAAGGCATGATGAATTTTCAATCCAAACAACTACGGTATATTTTTCCGTTTCAATTGTTGTATTTACGGAAAATGACGAAAATTAGTAGTATACAGTGCGAGCCACAAAATTTGAAAAATTATTTTCCGAGGTCATTCCTCTGCAATTCTAAGTGATGATGCACACTTTGAGTAGATCAGAATCAGAGTGCCTACATTCCACAAACAGAGAGAATTATGGCAAATTAAGAACCTACGTAAAAGAATGTCAGCCATCTTTTAACACCAACCTGAAATTTTGGAATGCCAATCTAATATGCAGTAGCCAGTATTTAACTTTTATAATTACCGGGAACATCATGCTTCCAGGAAGAAGCATTAAACGTATTTAGATGACGAAGAATAGCAATTGATTGCAAAGAGCTTCGGTGAGGGTACATGTACGTTGAAATTAGATGTGCAACATGTAGGGTAAGTTGAGCTTTCTCCATGATACAGAGTAACTCCGTGTTGGTGTGTTTTCCAAGGTCAGGGCATTGCTTCTACTTGTGCACTCTACACTTCTGTAAATATGTTATTGTACGATAATGTCTCTGTATGTTTAGAGCCAACACTTTAAAATACATGACATAAGTCTGAATACTTTTTTTTAAAACTCTCAGCATCACGGAGAAAGCTTAATTCCTTAGTACCACGGAGTAAGTTTGATTTACCCAAGTCTAAATTTTTGCCAAAGCATCTACGATCACCTAAGCAATCCGAGATCTCTACACCATCTTGTCACAGCAAACTCTGGTAACGTATGCCAGAAATTGAATTACCTTCATGACCAAGCGGTTTCGAAGCGAGCGCAAACCAAGATAAATAGGGAATAGTTTAAAACATTGTTAGCAAATAGTTAAGAGTCATTTGACGGTGTTGGCATAGTAGAACACAAGGCTTCAAGCCTGTGACGATTTGGGGTAATATGCCATACCGCTGTAAAATAACCTCAAAGTTTGAAGGGCAGAATGAGTACGAGTAACTAAGGAAATCTATGTTGTAGCCATCGCTAAGCGAAAGTTGAGCAGCTCTTGACGAATCGGACCGTTATTAAAATTTGGATGGAGTAAAAGAAACAAAGTTCTGTCCAGTTAAGTCAGCAATAAAACTATAACGATAGAGTCAAAGTTTAAAATAAAAAAGTATGCATTGACGTGGTTAGGCTTATTAGCACGATATATGTAATAAGTGAATTAGATTCTTGATACTTCTCAGAAATTGCAGAAATAAGAACGGTATGAGCCCAGGTATACCAATGAATCTTTAAAATAAAAAGACAAGATGATATTTACCCTTTGGTATGCTACCTAGCTCCAACGCTTGTCAGAGACAAAACATGACGGAACTAGCATTTTTAAAACCTGTAGATTGCAGAGCAGAGTTGTGAGCCCTTCAAATTTATACCCGTTTAGCCTCTTCTCCGGTAGCTTTTCAGACAAAAACGTGTCATTTTGAGACGACTTTAAATTTGCAACAGATGTATGAATATATTCAGAAATTGTGGATTTATACCTAGAAAGGTTAAGGAAGAACGAGTATAACACTCGTTTCAAAATGTTTTATCTTCAATCGAAGTTTCGATATGTTAGCCCGTGTTAGTTGAGAAATTCGAGTTGGATGAAAACGAGTTCACACGTCATTGCGGGGGAAGGATTAAAGCTGATTGGTACTTAAATGAAAAATATTTTCAATGAAACTTTGTGTCCTGCTTCGAAATACAGACGTGTTCTTCCCAATGAGTGATTTCAATACATACTACCTTAAGGACTACTGCATTTATACTATTCAAACGAGTAAATTCATAGTTTTTTGTGTTTATACAGAAGGAATGGGCTTGCCAAAACCAAAAAGTGGTCCATTCATTTACCTGCCCACGAAAACTATCAAAGCTCATAGTATTTCTTCATATCATTGTATATTACATTTATATAATGGGTAAATTACAGCGGAAGTGAAGCAAACTATCACAAGCAAAATCATTCAGCATGATAATGCGGCCAAAAGTATATTTGTGAGTCACGCGGCCAGTTGCTCCCGGGAGATTACCCAAGCAGGCAGCACTCAATTATTCCACAGATCAGAAATAGAAATTAAGCACCAGCGCTGAGAATAATTATACATATAGATATTATCAGTGATAGAAGGTCAGCCGCTGGGTTCATAACATGCACAGCTGTAATCACTCCCAAGTCCAGACAGGCAATGAAGTCCGCTGCTGCACACCAGGGAGCTGAGCGTCACACGAGGACGAATTGTTCCACAAGCAGGCAGCTTGCTCTCACAGGCACACGACAGTCTAGGGCACAAGAACAATAAAAATAAAATGTACGGCCCCACATACATTTTGAAAATCTGCTTATACAGTGCGGGAAATAAAATTGCTCGTACAATACCAATGTAATCCCTGAATAATTATGCCCATGAATTGTAAACCGAAACTTTAACAAAACATTGAAGAGACAAGTTACGATGACTATGACATTTATACGACTAATCGTATGAATTATTAAATACGTAAGTAATGAAGAACTCGACGTTCGAAGCGCCTTCGCTGGGAGTGATTTCATGTTTGTGACTCAACGATTGTTGTGTGTATTTTATTTGGTCAACAGCAATATGTTTTCTTACCTCTTTCCTTCAGATCGGTGGCGATATAAGGCAGACTTCCGGCTAAACTAAACGAGCAAATTTACATTCTATGAGTACTGACTAACAGAGGATATTCAGAAAGTCAGCGTGTGCTTACATTGTTTGAAGAAGACATACAGGTACAGGAACTTATGACTGATATACACAACTCTGAAACCAACGCGAGTATCCAAATATTAGCAGAAGCAAAACCCGTTCTGCACTTATTAATACTATCTGACACACCCTCTAGCTCATTAAGAATATATTTGTTCATGTACTCACGATGGAGGAGTGTTGAGTAAAACTATTGCAAACTCCAACCCGAGGTGCTTCTTATCCCAATTTTCACTGCCCTCTCCAAAAAGTTTCTGTCACTTTAATGCCTGGACGTGCATGCGCTAACCCATTTTGAAACAGGAAAAATGAACTAATAAGTAACTCTGTACCGGTACAGAAAACAAATGTTTCATCCCCCCTTGACTGAGTCGGAATTATTGTTTTTAAAGGCTAGATCAGTGAAAAGAAAAGTTCCGTCTCTTAAATGATATAGGATGATACAGTAAATAAATTTACCTTCGTTTCAGCTTGTGATCAATTTTAAGGTATAAGACATTTGCTTCCAGGCAATGCATTTGCTTCCACTTCCGTGGAACAGCAAGGTGAATAACAATGAGTGAATCTTCTCTACATTGGATCAAGATTTTCATGATTAAAAGTCATACCATCCTCTAAACAAATTAGCATCATATACTACGTTATTTTTGTACCCTCATTAAATCTCCGCAACAAATTAAACTCTAACTCGAATGAAGTCGGCAACAGTTGTTCTCTGAAATTTTGAGTCAGAATAATTTTAAACTCTGTTCATAACTAGATTCGACTTAAACTACTTTAAATAAACTCAACGATCGTAATAAACATATTCCAGAAAAAGTTTAGACTAAGGTATGTCCACCTTAAGAAAGAGAGCAGTCATGGCGAAAACCACAATAGTACTACAGTAGAGCAATACAATAGTGGAGCACTTCACAATTGATAGGTGCATGAGAACTAGCTAACAAAATTAACCTACTTGTTCATTTTTTTCAAGGACTACTCGTGAACAATTAGATCCATGCATATCAAAAAACTCTGACCCTATCGTCAGAGAAATATTGATGAAATTTTAAAGAAAATTAAATAATTAGGTACCAATACTGTTTGGAACAGCTTTACGCGCATCAAACCGGATATTAAATTAAAGCTCATCTCATTTGCAATATTTTTCGTACATTGTAATCATCAAATACACAAAAAACGGCAGAAGTATATGGATAAATAAGAGCTTACACAGTACATAGGTAAAATGCGTGCATTAGCTTACCGGTAACTTCCACTGAACTAAGTGTTAGGCGAAAGTTCGGAAATTAACCAACATCAATACAAATAACGATGTCCATCAACATTAGCACACTTCTTTGTCCTATTTCCCGAAGTTTCCTGAAGTATTTATGGTAACTATAAATTTATTAAGAAAATTAGCGAGCTGCATCCTTCTTGGGTTTTAATTCCATTCATAACACGAGTCTCAAGCCCGCAGCACTCCTAACGTCCGCAACGGGCGGGTATCAAAGCTACGCTCGCAATCAGCGATCGACGGAATGCTCAGCGGATTCCGTCGATTCTACGTGCAGATTCCTACCGCTACTGCAATTCACGGTAGGAATCCGGGCAAATTCACGGGCAATTCACAACGACATTATCTCCACATCCTCAAACGACGAGCCCAATAGTCTCAATAAACCAAGAAATGTATACTTCACCATTGTGAGGAGAAAGGCGTATTATAGCAGGGTAAATGTAAATGGATCACATAAATTCACAAAAAAATGCAACTAATTACATAATTCTTTACACTCGTAACAAAGTAATCCACTGTTTATTGCGGTAGTTACGTTCTAAGCCGAGCTGCTATAGATAAAAGTACACTATTTTGATAGAGTGTTATAAATAAATTAAAAATCTAAATTGTTAAACAGTTTTATCAGTCGAATTATGGTTTGATATTCCTCCGTAAACCTTTCAAATCCGTCTATACTTCTCAAATACACTTTTCATACTCATTTGAAGTACACTTAAGAACTTTAAAAATTACAAACGTAAAAATGCGTAAAAAATCTTATATTCACAAATAAAAAATAAGACATTATTAGTTCTGCATGGGCTTTGGTCGAATTTCCATCTTCAACCAACAGTGCGCCTATAGAATACAACGAGCTTGTATTTCAACTCGGCAAGTAATACTTTCAACTCATGTACACATCCTCTTATTTTCTAAAATACAGTCGTGTCAATTCATAAGAGAACGCAAAATTGCGTTCACTGGCGGGTAAGAAAGTCCCGTACCCTGTCACTTAATTCGGGTTTAGTTTTATGAACGTGAATAAATTCTAGAATTTTTAGATCCTGCCTATTGTTGGTTAAATACAAGATTGTAAAATCTTGCACCGACACTGGTACACCACGTTGCAATAAATGAGAGTGGATAAATGATGGTGACGGTCTTGTTTAAATGACCATAATAGTGCCCATCCCCTTGTTCATTATCAACGTCCAATGCAAGTTCGTAATTTCCCCTTTTACTTTTGCTATATAGAAAATTTCGGTTTTAATACGAATCTTTATACGATTTTTCTTCGATATTGTAGGTTTATTGAAGGTGGGATTTGTCCCGAAACGTTTAATTTTATACTAGATCAACGTAAATTCATGTGCAAATCCTACCAAAAATTTATCGCTATGACTGGAATAGCAAAATGAATTTCAGCAAAAGAATTGGAGACGTGGTGGGACCATGAAAGGCACGTGATAGGCGATGTAGCAGGATATCGATCTATTAACATTTCAGAACTTCCATTATTCACCAAATAGAACAGCAGAAGCTAGGGTCACAAAGCAGCATGGCCAAATAACACGGAGTACCTGGATGTCTCGGGCTTCAAAGCGGTCAAAAGCGAGACAAAGCTCCATGAAATCTTCTAAGAAAATTTCAAATGGGGTGTTTCGAAAATGTGTTAAAATTAAATACTTCGCACTTCTCATTACCCAAATCACTAATGAGGTGTAGTAGAATTCGGGGGAAAAATGCACTTATTTTGAATTACTGCCCATTTTATTCAGATCAATTTAACTGAGATAAAATGTATGTACTAAATTTAATGAAATAATTATCTATGTTTTTATGTAAAGCGAAGAAGACTGAAATTTTAGTTAATCAGCAGCTTAAAATTTCTATAAAAATTCGACGTCTCCAGTCGAGCAGCCAATAACTTGCAGGTATGTATTTTATCATATTGAGGAGAAGAAATCTCTTTTATGGCTTAGAAGGAGTTCACAACTTGTCGCAAAATGTTCACATTACTAGCACATATCGTAAACTTGAGACAATCAGGCGGCAAAGTAAATAAATGACAAATTTATGAAAAGAAATTTTTCGATTTTTCGGCTAAGAGTAGCGTAGTATAAACAAAGTTACAAGCATATGACAGCTATTAACAGCACTTATGGTAGCCATGCGTTTTAAAGTGTGAAGCATAGCATTTGAGCAGCTTATTCACCAGAAGTGAATTGGTATTGACTTATCAGTGCTTGACTGAACTAGGAGGGTTGAAAAGGTCGAAATAGGGGCGGGCTATCTGTACAGCGATTTCTGAGTAATTGCCATAATATTTACTACTGTGGTAAATCATCTTATTTCACTAATTTTATATTTGTGCGTACAACTACTTCAACAAACTTCCAACCGTCGATCTATCTCCATCTCATCAACTCATCACCCGACAAAAACATCGAGAAGAATGACAGAAATTATCACAAGTTCAATGTAAATGGTTGCAGCGGTAGTAATGTAAAATGAATCTCTTTTAATATTATGTAAGTATAGAAATTCCACGTGACAGCTGTAAATTAGTCACAAGAACTGGAGATTTTGACTCGTGGCATCAAATATTCTCACAAGTGCAAAGGCCGAGGCCTCAAGACACTGTACAAAACTCAGTCAAGTGTACATAAGTAATCAAGGTCTAAGGTGCTATCGACCATTTTCGATCATTTGTCAAAAATGCAGAGACTGAGCAAAATCAGTAGAACAACACGAAATTTGTTTTCAGATCTGCCCGTGTTCTTACAGACAGTCCATCAAATATACGTACTTCCGTCTTTATTCTTCGCACAGATGAAACACGGATATAGAAACAAAAAAGTGAGCTTAATTGTCAGTTTGTAGCAATAATAATGTTTATCCTTTAGTACTGCGTTTAACCGTAGGAGCGTCACGGACGTACGAGAGATGTGAAACATCCGGCCACGTGATGAGACAAAGTAACCAAGTCAAAACCAACAAAATTTGGTTTCAAGAAATGCTGCTCTTAAATTTCATGATACACAGTTGTTTTATTTGTATCAGTAAAGAAGTATTTTCAAAGGACCTTAATTGAACCTGAGCCTACCAACGGCATTATATCACCTGTATCGTTGACGGCTGTCAACGGTTAGCCGACACTCATTTGGATTTGAGTGAGAAATTTCGATTTGACTTCTTCTCCCAAGAAGAGCAGAGTAAGTTCCCCAGAATCTTACTAAGCACAGAGCTGCCGCAGAGAAGCAAACTCGAAGCGTTCAGGAAGGGCGACAGCTTGTTACTTCTCTGCCACGATACCCATTAACTTACTTCACGCGTTTTGGAAATGACAGATTCGTTTCTTCTAGAGTGAATGCAAAAGGAAATAAAAAAAAATAAAGACCATTTACAAGATAAACTGTTCTCAAGCTTCATGATATCCAGCATTAGCAAAAAAGCACCTATTAGAAATTCCTACATTATTCAACTACTGTACTATTCAGTATATGGATTAAATATTAAATTCACCATCATGTGAGTTCTCGAAAAACATAAGAAAAGTCAATTTCGATGTGGTTTTACTGGTAGGCAAAATATTCTTGCGAATCTATGTAGCGTGTTAGCGTATGAAAACCGCCAAAAGAGTTTGAGTCTTTACTTGGTCCTCGACTGTGAATCTGGAAGGAAGAATGGGATTATTCAGGCAGCTAAATTAACGGGGAGTTTATTAATATACGATTTGCTCCCTGGGTCAATCACTACTGTAAACTACGGTACCAATAATAACGAAACAGAATAGTGTAGGAAATTAAATCTACTTCATAATTCATGATTTTTTCAAGTGTCGGTTCCTTTTCCAGATAACTCGATACAGGTGCGAGATGCTAAAACCTAATAAAATTGCTATGACCTCAAAAATGTCACATAACCTTAACTGCACACTGGTAAACTGCAAAACTCTTTCGATATTATTTTATTTGAAAGATTGCGCTTCTGTATGTGCGCACCTCTTACGAACCTGATTAGCAGTTACTACGCATCGCTATATTAATTAAAATAACTAAACAAACAGTAAACGAGTGGCTTACAACGATTTTGTCACTGTTAATAACATTGCATCAAACCCCTACAATAAACCGAAAAAAATAAATCGAAATTACTGTGAAAAAAAAATTAAAAAGAAAACATGAAACATCTAGCTACGAAAATAGTAATTTGAAAAAGTTAGCAAATTTTTTGTCCGTCGTCTTATTTGAGAGCAAAAATTGTACAATTATTTTTATTTTTGTTCATTATAAAACATTACAATGAAAGCTAATAGTTTATAATGAAAATTGCAGATATTTATAGAAATAGATAGAAAATACTGTTGCATATGTTTGACAAGCTCCTATAAACATGAAACATAATATAAGCCTTCAAATATACTCTTCATTGCCATTGTTGAGTGAGCGATAGTTAGAGTTGTGCAATAGCACTAAATACATTATTCTTCACACCGAGTTATCGTTTTCTGTAAGACCCCTGCTTCACTGAGGTGCTCTAATAGCTGCGCAAGAATATTGGAACGTAACACCGCAGCAGAGTAGGTATCACCCGTACAGCAAACACGAAAATTTCTATAGAATCGAGAATCCGTGGTGTTGGAGAGGAAAGGACTGGAAAGGCATTATGGTGATTGTCTCTGAAAAAGTTAAGACTTTTGTTAAACTGGCGGAAGACTTCATTCAGGATGTGCAAGGTCGAACGAGTCTATTCTACGAAGGCGAGCAATCATTAGGAAACCGTCAGAACCAACTATTCATAGGATATGCATGCACTTTCTGAAATCGAAACCTGGCTCAGTCCCTGAAAATATGATGTCGACTTTTCTAGTCATCATCAACTAAACAATGCAAACAATAATTACAGTTTCAAGTCACCGCTTGTATACATACAATTCATTTTTAAATGTAATTCATATTCATCAATATATTTTTGTCAAAAGGAATTTGTTCATGCTGTTACCCAGCGTGGGTTTTAGGAGAAACTGTTATAGACATTATTTTTTTAACGCAACTCAAAAGTAATCTGATATTCAGCCATTTGGTAGTCCGGGATTAACTATTGCAGTAATGAAAATATACCGTCATTAAACGCTCCTAAGCCCTCCCGTATCAATTTTTAAACATTTAAAAGCGATTGAATAAGTTAAGTGATCACTGGAGCTGTTAAATAGTCATCCGAAGGCAAGCGTATCCTGAAACTGGTAAATAGGGAAGGAAAAAGTTTCTTGTAAATAATCTACATCACCCGACTGATTCATTTCAATTAGTGTCCGTGTAGTACGCTTATATTCCAGACTACTGTCGAGATGGTACTTGAGAAATTTCACCAAACTTATTTCATTGCATCCATCAGGACGATGCTTAAGTTGTAGAAAATGATTTCTTCGAGTCGATTTTGGTGGTGAGGTGTTGCCACTACCACTCCTCTTCGCACAATTCCACTCGTTCAGGTGGTGTTTTTTCATTGCATTTCGATACCTCAGCAGCACGTACTTTTTCGGTATTTAAGAGCTAAATGAATTTCCATTTCTACTACGTGCAATATCAAAATGAGAAATAAATTTAGCATGTAGCAATAGATCTTTCTTGATTTTCAAAAGAATTTACTTTTTATGTGCTACAGAAAATATACTAACAGTGGTAAACTCGGGTGAGTTTTCCGACATATTTTCTAAAGCTCTGACCTACTTTCCAGTGCTTAATAATTTGTCCCTTTTGTGAATTTGTTACTTCTTTAAATTTTGCCAATATGATTACTTATTGCACAAAGTATTCATGCAAAACTGAAGAGNGCAAAATGTAGAATATGTCTTGCAAAATGTAGAGTCTGTCATGCAACATGTAGAGTGTGTCATGAAAAATGTAAAGTCTGTCGCGCAAAATGAAGAGTCTGTCGTGCAAAATGTAGTCTGTCATGCAAAATGTAGAGTCGGTCATGTAAAATAAGTTTGTCATACAAAATGTAAAATCTATCTTACAAAATTTAGAGTTTGTATTCTTTATGTTGACAATGTTTTCTGATGACGTTACATAAATAATCTAAAACATTTGACAATCAAGAAAAAAATACTTTTACTTCTGAAATTGGTATCATAGGAATACTTTTTACCTTTAAATACGAAGAAATTTTTTAACTAGTTTACATAACAACTCCCTTTCTTTCCTACATATACGTGGTCATCTAGCACCTGCACATTTATACAATTATATTACCCCATTGAGCGAATGCCAACAAATTTGCCTTGTAGAAAGTTGATTAGATTAAAATATTTATGATGCACAAATATTTATTTACCCGCTATACGTACGAGTATATGCAGTAAGGGGCAAAAAAAATAAGTGTACGTAAACTGTACTTTTTACATATTTTTTCAAGGTAGATAGTTCAAATTTCTACCATATAAGTACAATTGAGTATCATAGAAAATTTTACATCCAAAATTTTAGGTCTTTCAATAAACAAACCAATATCAAAAAATGTATCACTTAAGCGAGCAAAGATTTACCAAATTACAAAATAATCATTGAACATTTGATTTCAGAGCATTTTTTGGTAACTACTGCTTGAGAGTGTTCCAGTATATTCTCAAATAGACACCAGCATTCTCGTTAGTCTTCTTCAGTAACAGCTTGGGGTCATAGTATCAGCTCTTGTATTTATAACATCTTCATGATGGGTAGAGGGAAAGATGCGTCTTCATAAAAAAGGCTTTTGGTACAGGAAAACATTTGCGAAGGTATGTGTTTTTGTGAATTCAGTTTGAACTATAACACGGAAGTGCAAGTCACGAAAGATAACTCATTTCTCGAACAGGTCGTTCTCACAAGATAACCAAGCGTTCTGCTCAACAGTTAGTACAGACTATGATCCAGAGACCGAAATCAATTCGTAACGCCGTGAAAAATGAACTAAAATTACACTGGGCAACACACTTTCTGTTGAGTTAGGTTTGACAGTTTTTAAGTAATTTTTGGGTGCTGAATCCAAAACTGATCTCAGTTTTTCTCTATCACGTCAAGTTTAAGAGATATAAGATTTACGTTTTCTTAAAAAATACGAAAAATAATTACGGAAAATAGTAACAGTGCTTGTTTTATGAAAAGTTGAAAATATTAAAATACAATGAAAAGTTAAAGAAATAGGAATGAATATTATGTTTATTTAACATTATTATGCTTTTACGAAGGATACGGCTACAATTGTGAGTAGGTTAAGGCAAAAATTTACGTTTGTAGCTTTTCCCGGAGCGTTCAACTCGAGGACCATCGCGTTTGATGCTCCAACAATAATTAGCCATCCTATTCACATCATATCGACCCTAGTAACGTTCTTCCATAATCTTCAAATCTCAGTGAAATCGTTCACCTTGCTCGTCACTAACATCACCAAGATTTTAAGGAAAGTTGGCAAGATGGCTATGCAAAAAAGGTTCTTTAATACTCTTGTTGCAGCTAAGTGTTTTGTAGCTTTTCAATAGTTTCTGAACAGCGTCTGTGAAATTACTTGCATGTGTATTTTCAAGGAAATTCTTGACAACATATTTGAAGCCAAGCATTCTTTTCAAGGTGTGACATAGTACCGGTGA
>VOMN01127614.1:0-20042 GCA_014899125.1 Orchestia grillus
CATTGGTCAGACCAGCCATTGGTCAGACCAGCCATTGGTCAGACCAGGCATTGGTCAGACCAGCCATTGGTCAGACCAGCCATTGGTCAGACCGTCAGACCCTTGTTCCAACTGAGCTCGGTGACACGGAAGGCAGGCCTTTAAATTCACGCGTCCTATTGCCGCTCGAGAACTTGCTATGAAAATAACGATGAACCTCGTAAAGTTTTTGTGGGCTGGTTCATTTTTTATTGCTAATCACACTCGCTGCGCTTCCGGCCGCCTCTTCTCGTTACTCATTCGTTACTTCACTCTGTATGATTCTTTATAGGTTCAACTATCTTTTTTTCATTTCACAGCCTGTCAACTGTAATTCCCTTAATTTTAGCAGAATTGTACAAAGACCCATACGATGGTTTTGGTTAATATTTAATTCAACGTGCTAACGTGCTGATCACCACTTACGCGCTCAGCGATAGGCTAGAGAACTAAGAATTACAACTATAGTGTCAACGTGACATCCACACCTATTTTTAAAGTCGCCGCCTTAATGATAGAGAAAAACATGCGATCCACTCCTGTATGAGGCTGATTTCGTAATCAACAATTTTTACTGTTTTATCTTTTCACTTTGTAGAATTCAGAATAGATTCTAGTTTTGTTATAATTTTGCAGTTTATCGTGTGTATAAAAGAATTTGGGTTACAGTATGCCATCTTTGCACTGTAACTACTATATTAAGAGAATACTGCCCGCATACTGTCTTGTGGTTTACTAGCTTCAGTGGTCTAACAAATGCGATCCAAGTACTCACTAAGGAATTACTATAAAAAGTTTTCGTTAATCCTTTGCAACTACTTAGACGAATCATTGTAAGGTTGCATGATATATTTATTGAAATCTGTACCAAATATCTATGGCACATGTCCTCAAACTACTGAAAAAGAATCTTATATCTACTTTTTCGCCCATTTCTAGGTTTTTAATCCGATAAATTGAGACAAGAGCTCTCAAAACTTACTTTATTTTAGTTAATAAACAAATTATCAGTTATTTTTCCATTTTATAGATGTATTTCTGATTGGCATTCGATCTTTCGTTGTATATAATTTTAGTCGTGCGCATCCCAGTATTTGAAAGTGCTGCATGACTGGGAAATTCATTTGTTACTGCCCCGTATTTGAAAGTGGTGCATGACTGGGAAATCCATTTGTTACTGACCCGTATTTGAAAGTGCTACATGACTGGGAAAAACATGCTTCTGTGAACCTCTTGTTTGTGCATTTGGTGATTTTCGTGTTCATTTTTTGGATTTCTACACCCTGATAACACAATTCTATTTTAGTGGGAATATTAATTAAATGAAAGTATTGTTATGCAGATTTGGTTGAAAATTAGTACCTACTCGAAGCGCCCGAAACGTAATTTTTTACGATTTTTCTTTGCCATCTCCTTCCCACTCTGAGATTTATTATGAGTCACTGTTTGCAATATCATTATTTTGCACACAGATATAAATATACCAAACAAAGAAGAACAGTTATGATATATAGATTTTAGTTAAGATTCTCGCATTAGAGAAAATTCGACCCATACGTTCTCGACCAACTCAAGAAAAAGGAAAATAAAATGACTTTCACGGGGAGAAGCCGGAAAATTTCCTGCTTGGCCCCCTGTATGGAAATTAAGTTTCGTTTGCCTGCCTGCATCTGGAGCCTGTACCAAGTTTTGACGGGCCTTCTCGAGGGAGGAAGAGGGTGAGAGCGAGAGGAAGAGGGAGGGAGAGTTTCAAGACCTTCTTATTTATAGAAGAAGAAGCAACTTTCCGTAGCCTCACTCGAGAAATGATTCAAGTGGAGTTCAAGTGGCAGAAGAAAGAAGAGTGCAAACACCATTCCCTAGATTACTTCCCCTCCACCTCAAATAATCAAACGTTGCTTTTTCGAGACCCTCTTTGGGCTGAAAGGAAGAGAATCACGCGTATCCAGAATACACGCCATCTTGGGCTGCCTGCCTCTCATATTTCGAAGCAAGCGCTGTTGTGATTGCTGGAATAATGATTAACAGCTGCTTTTTTCTTCTTGTGCAGGTGTGTGCACAGCCTCTTCATACATACCAACAACGGAGAAAGGGTCAGAAAAAGAAGAAGCTTCTCAGTTCTCTCGTTCCCGAGTTGTGCATAAGGCCAATCTGAGATGCCTGTACGACCACGGTACTTATGGAGAACAAACCTCCGGTTACCGAAACGTTATCGACCAACCATGTGTGTTCTTTACATCATGAACGACTTACGTACCTTGCATCGGTTATGTCAGCTGGGAAACAGAGCGTACAAAGGCTTGATTACCTACACACACGTACATGTCTGCGTGCAATTGCCAGCACGTACAAACAATAACTTATCCTTCAACTGACGAGGCTGATTGCAGTGGTTACTGCATATTTGCTAAATAGAGATAAGAAAGTTAATATCATACTCTGAAATATTTCCTATTCGGAACATTTATTTACCGCAAGCCATTCACATCAGGTCATTTACGACACGTAAAGCACGACAATCAAAAGAAAAATGACATAATCAACCACGGTCAGGCGATATACGTCTCGTGGTTCCACTGGTTAATTATATTATAGTTATTGATGTGCTGTAAATTGACGGCCCTTCTTTCTAACAGGTTGCCCTAGAACTCTTGTAGCTAATTCGGGCCCACATGTGCTATATATCCTGATCCTGGTTCATCGTCATTCCTCATTTGATTGTAAACCTGTATCTGATGTTGATTACTTGTGGTAAATAAATGTTCATAAATTTTTCAAATGTTTCAACTACCACTGCTTCCTCCAACTCTCCAACGCGAGGCGACCGATGATGCCCTGCTCCAATTTCCATGCGTACCTATGCGCAAAACGTAAAATTTGAGAAATTTTTCACTATATAGAGCACTAAATACCCTTGCCATTTTCATTGGATCCACTTGCAGTATTTAGGTTAATATTAAATTTTATGTAGTTAAATTTTGTTGATAATAATTTGGTCTTAAATAGCTAATTTAAGGAATAAAATATTCCCCCACCATTGAGCGGCCAGATACCTAAGCCCAAACTGTGAGGGCGGAAGAAAAAATACAAATTTCAAGTTGGGCCCATGAACTAATTCCATGAAATTATGATCAATAATTAAATTAAGAATCCGACACTGATGTGTTTTGCGACTGTTGACCTAATATTGAATTTTAGAAGCAACGTCAGAATAATGCATTAAAACAAGTATCAATTTACGGGACAAAGCACAAGCTGGAAAATGTACATCCCAAGTGTTTAATTAAGTAAATATTTCAAGCTGATTGTTCGTATAATGGCTGAACATCAGTGAAAACTTCGTCGATCTCACAATTTCGAAATCACTCGATAGATTCTTCATTTGTTTTATTACATAACCACAATAATTGACTGGCACAATTGATACATTCACGGGCATCATAAAAACACAAACAAAAAATAGCATTTCACAGGAGAACTTCTCGAAGGCCCTGAGCCAAGTAGCTTTGAAGAAAATCTGATAGCGAGAAGCTATGCGTAAGGAAGTGAATTAGAGGGTCTCGTAAACTATAATGATATTCTAGAGCTTACAAAAGGACTCGACTGGCTGCCAGTGCTCGAAGGACGGCACGCAAGGTGACGATCTGTCAGCTGTTATGACTTGGAAGTCTCCATTACCGTGACTTCCTAGGTAATGAGAGGGTGTGCAACGCAACAGCTCAAAGCTATCCAAGATTTACATCTGCGTCACGGGGCAGCTGTATTGTCTCGAGCTTTGACAGCTGCTAAGGTATGTGAGTAGAGAAAAGCTCATCATCTGTAGCTCTGTATGGTTGTATGGTGGCCAATTTGAACAGGTACTAAAGCAGCCTAATCTCAATACGTGTACCTCTGCGCGGGGTTTAATTTGGTAGAGACATCAGCAATTTGTATGAGCAACTCAACATGGAAACAACTAGAGACAAAGGTAATGGACAACTCAACACAGAAACGAATTAGAGACAAAGACAATAGAGATAAATCGAGACATCAGCAATTCATAGACAACTCAACATGGAGACCAAATTGAAGTGAGCGATCGAAGTGGCACAGAGCCACGACCGTTACGTCACGCTCAGCCAGTTCTTCGATCAGCAAATGTCCCTGAAGCAAAATTTCCGCCGTGAAATTAATTCCACTACAGCTGCAGTGTTCCTTCCGCCTGATATTCTGGTGTGTATGGAAATTCGAGGTGCATGTTCCGCAACGATACGCTTGCGCAACTCTAAGCTTGTGCAACACTTTACACGCACAACTCTAAGCTTGTGCAACACTTTGCTTGCGCAACTCTAAGCTTGTACAAAACGCTTGTACGAACACTGCATACATGTTGTGCATGCGAGTCCACCACTCAATACAGCTACAAACGGAGTACAAAAAAAAACACGTAAAAGCAACATCAGCCAGCATGGAACATTACTGTGAACACAATCTGGCACCTGAACCAACGAACAGTCACTCAAAACGTCTCCATCCAGCAACGCGCAGTGCAGTGCAACCTCAAGCTTGAGCAACATAAATTTATATTCGCTTCTTAACTGCACGGTTTCGTTCGATACTTGAAATTATTGAAGTACGCGAGTATTCATCGTATCCATCCTGGTGCTGCAAAGCCCGCACCTGCTCGTTGGGTCTCCGACGAGCATCTTGTTTCTTTTAATTCTGAAGACTTTTACATTAAAACTCCCTAAAATGCTCTTTACTTTTGAATTTTACCGCAACATCACATTAACATTCCCTAAAACGTTATTTACTCTTCGAATGTCACAGCAACATCACATTAACATTCCCTAAAACGTTCTTTACTCTTCGAATGTCCCAAAAAGTATTATCTCCCCTGTGAATTTTATTCTTCAACAACTTCAACGTTTCTTCCACTTGAATTATCGTCGCAGGCGCGCTTGACATATTTAGTGTCGTAACTGAAGTTTGATGTTTCACAAACTGCAAATTTAGAGCGCAGCTCAAGATGAAAGTAAATGAAATAAGCTTTTCCATTCGAACAAACGTCATTCCTCTCGAAATGACGGACAACAAGGAGCGCGAGACGCGATTTAAAATCGAGTTTTGTTTCTACGGAGCTGTACAAAACACGGCCTCGCGCTCCGTACCTAACTCTGACTCCCCACCGTCTCCCTTCCTCCCCGTGAGGAGGCAGATCTGACGGTAATATTATTGTTCGAGAGAAGGCGCGGCCACCGCCTGCGCTGTGTCCACCAGAAACATGCCCAAGGTTTCGTGCAAATGGCGTTCCGTAAGAAATCATTTCACTGAACTCGTACGAAGCAGGCCATTTCAGTTTGATCTGCATAAAAATTTCTCTGTTTATCAATGAAGCTGCTACCGCTAGCGTGAGCTAGTGAGGCAATGAACAAAAAAATTAAAGCTCGATGTAGACTTGAGTGTCGGTGGGACGAAATGTAATTCCCCATTTTCGCTCGCATGGAGCTCAACATTTTTCCCATGCTTTCTGTGCTATGGGTCATCACATGGTCTTGAAAAATATACATTAGTGGAGGGAACATTATCAGGCACAACAAACGATGTTTCCAAATAATATTTTTCGATTGAATTGAAGATTTACATTTTTAGCATTAATGTTGCCGAGAGCGGCATTCCTTGTCGCTACATTTCCATCTCTGAGCCTTCACTCTAATCTTACCGTTACTTTCTGCAATCTCACCCACACCCTCCGCAGCCCCACAACAGTCCACAACCCCACAACAGTCCACAACCCCACAACAGTCCCCAACCTCACAACCCCACGACAGTCTACAACCCCACGACAGTCCACAACCTCACAACAGTCCACAACCTCACAACAGTCCACAACCCCGCGACAGTCCACAAGCTCACAACAGTCCACAACCCCACAACAGTCACCAACCTCACAACAGTCCACAACCCCGCGACAGTCCACATCCACTAAGCAGTCCCCTTCAATAATCTTCACCACAATCATCACATCGATGGCACCCACGTACTGTATGCAGGCGAGGCCAGGTCCTGCCTGTAGGGCACGGTGTCGGCACAGGCACCTCCGCTCTCCGTACACAGCACTGGACACTCAAGTGTTCCTCTCTAACGTGGCTGGGCTTACAGAGCTCCAAAACCTGTACGGCCCGTACAGGTTCCATGGAACGATACACCTCCTAAGGCTGCAGAATACAGCAAAGATTAACTCAATTCACTGAGCCCACACTGAAATTATGCTTGGGTTCTGATGATGTCATCAAACTTTATAATTATAATCCAGTGTTGGTTGCTTGGCCGCTTGCTTCGCTCGTCTCTCTGTCACGCTCTCAAGGATCTTATCAAGGATCTTATCAGACAGGAGAAAATCCTAATTTCTAGATGTCACGCTATAGACCAACTTGGGGATAGAAAATCCCCAAGTTGGTCTTCCTAATCGGCGAGACTGTCAGAGAAGGCAGTGCGTATCAGTGATACTGCAAACAACATTAATTGTTGTCAGATTTACCGTGAATAAGAAGGCATCTTAAGAAATTAACATCATTTGTCGCACCATTTTTGGCGGGGCGCGTCTACTAGTGCAATACGACGCAGCAAATGCATCTCCTTCGACGTCTCACATCACATACCGAATTGTATCACATCGCTCACATGATGAGCTCAAAGCGTGGCTGCCGGGTTGTTTTCTCATTGCTTGGCTGGATATCATTATGGAGAACTTACCCTTATTTTTGCACCGTGTTATGACCAATGTGAACTGATGGTACGAATATTGCATGAAGATTTAGGCTTTGCAATTCCAATATCGGCTGGAAGCTGTCTCGTGAGCGGCGAGTTCACAGAGAATTGAAGGCCGACCGGTCATGCGAATTTCAACGTCATAGGCCCATGAATTGGTGAGCTTGAAATGACTCGACTGTTTGAGTTCCGGTTGAGTTCCGATTAAAACTCATCCGATTTTCAAGCGAATGATGTTTTACGTCCCATTTAAACAGTGAAGAGCAAACTGGAATGCCAGATAATTGGTGGTTATGTTTTCACAAATACTGTATACACATACACGAATAAGAAAAATTCGAAATTAAAATGAGCGTCTGTATATGTGATACGAGGTTTGAGGTCATAGGTCCTGGGATGAAATCTGTTTTTGGAAATTCGCTCGCCCTGAATAATAAACAACGCGACGTTGTTCGAAAGCTTGGCAAATTTTAAACAAATATCTCAGAAGAAATTTTGAAATTTAAATTCCCTAACACATACAAACGTACGTATATATCAGAGAAATCATGGTTCTCTTTAAAATGAAAGGATAATAAGGTAACTTAACCCAGTAATTGAAGGTGCTTGGAATTGAATTCCCGATTTGTGCGAGGAAAAATACAAAATCAATATTTTCCATAAATGATGCATTAACCTTCGCAATTCAGCATTAAACTTTGCACAGATCTAACCTTACAAAATTGAAATAGCGGAATTCATTCTCCAACTCGAGTCACAAACCAACGTTCGACATTACATTGAAACCCTTAGAAATATGTTGAAGAACATCAAGCACGAGAGAAAACGTAGGATGTGCAGCGATGTTCCCAAAAGCCGCAGCAAGAAACCATTAACACAGGTTGGGCCGTAAGTAAGGCACCCTTTCAAAATTATAATATAACTAATACCACAATAGGTGCAGAGCTTCTTCAGGGTATCAGGGCTACCGTCGTGGGTGAGGGTAGCTGACTGATGACCCACACTGTAGTAGGTGTAGAATTACAGATGGCAGCGCTTCAGTGACTCCGTCTATATCCCATTGAAAGAGAATTAAGGAGTCATTCTGTATGGACTTTAGAGAATGGGGAATCAATGCACCAGGTGTGTTCCTGCACAGGGTCCCTTGCGCAGCAGAAAGAAAAGGGAAAAAGGTAAAGAATAATCAGCGAATTAGGTATGAAAATGAAAAGAAGTAAAGTGGGCACGAACGATAAAACTCCCCAAGAGCTAGCTTGAGCTGAGGTAACCTAAGAGTTATTCCCTGCCACAGGAGCACCAGTCCCCACAGCGTACGATAGACAAACCTAACTCATACATGCTGGTAACCTGCCCTGTACCCTCAGACAGGTAAAACACACGAGAGAACAGCAATTAAAACTCACACGGTACTTCCGAAAACTGCCAGCTCTGGACACATTATTCACAATCCAGTGAGTATTCAGATCCGAGTTTAGAATAGGGGCGAATTGGACAGTTTTTCGCCGAGTTTCTGTTCAAGTCCAATGCCTCAGACATCAATCACGCACAGGCATCATAGTGGCTGTGAACTGAAAGCACTCAGCCAGGTCAAAAACAAGTAGTATTAATACCGCCAGCATTCGTTGACTACGGCCGACAGTTGGAACGATGGCAGTTCAACAAAAGCTGCTCTTACAACGAAAGTGAACTTATGACGCTTTAATAATTTCTTTATCCCTTAAATGATCGAATCATTCTTGAAATAAACGAAATAAAGAGTGAATAGTCGTTCATATTTTGGACCCTCACGTGTATGTTCACCTTAGATGTAAACAAAACAAAATAATTTAAGACCTGGCTGTATTGGCTGAGGCGTGAGGCATTCTCAGCAGGGATCTTCACAAGGCTGGAATGATGCGAAGGAGAGTACATGAGTATCGACTTCAAAGTTACCAGCACGCCAGGGGCAGCGCTTCTGGTGTGTGCAAAGTGCACCTGAAGGGAGGCACCTGCTTTCTTTCCGTAGTCTTGATGTTGAGTTTTACACAAATTCCTTTTGTGGACAGGTGAAACAATCGTGTAAGTGGAGATGGAAGCTTAAGACTTGAAGCTATAAAATTTAATCTTTCTAGGATAAAAAGTCCGATGGCGTCCATTCTGGACCGACGGATTGACCTACTCAGCAGCCGTCAATCCGTACCTTGGATGCTAAACCATCACCACTTGTCTCTCTAAGCGAAATTTCGACTGACAACTAAAGCAAGACTCAGAATAAGATGAGATATTTGTAAGCAAAAATAGCAGCATTTGTCAAAGTGACGTGTTTCAGAACACCAATTTCGAAGGAAGCACTCACACCTCAGCACGAATTTTCGCTTAGTTTTCGAGGTAACGTCCACCAATCCATTGATATAGAATTCTCCATATGTATTAATATTTCAGCCCCCCTATGTAAGTCGCATTTCCTAAGCCACATGAACTGCTAGTTTTACGACACTTTTCTACCCCTAATTCCTGGATCACAGCCCATACCCTAACCCCTAATTACTGGGTCAGCATGTACATATGTACCTCTCCCAGCAATATGTACCTCTCCGAGCAATATGTACCTCTCCCAGCAATCCCCGCATTCTCGCCTTGTGAAACACAGGCATCAATAGATCCGTCATACCGTCTCCGCCTTCGTACATTGTCCCTTAACATACGTGTGTTCACCTGAGTATAGAATACAAAATGCACCGCTACTTTACTCACAAGGATCACCTCACTTCAGAATAAACAAAAGTTAACTCAGTAGCTCCTTGCTGTATGTACACATGTACATACAGCGTTGTATTGCTTTCACGTCCTGCGTCAAACATAGACAAAAAATGGCAAACTTCGAATCCTAATTGCTACGTTCAAAGATCGATCCATTCAGCTCAAGTGCGTAACGCGACGCAGATGCACGCGTTTTAACGCAAACCTTCAACATTTGAACGCTTTGCTCGCATGCCCAGTGACGTCACAAAATCGGGTCTGTGAAACGTCCTTTGTTTTACGACCCACGAGTCATCGATCCTGCCGGCAATTACGCGACTCAAGTTCACGCAGTGGTGCGCTACTCAGTGGTGCGCTACTCAGTGGTGCGCTACGCCGTGGTGCGCTACGTCGTGGTGCGCTACGCCGTGGTGCGCTACGCAGTGGTGCGCCACGCCGTGGTGCGCTACGCCGTGGTGCGCGACGCCGTGGTGCGCTACGCCGTGGTGCGCTACGCAGTGGTGCGCTACGCAGTGGTGCGCTACGCAGTGGTGCGCTACGCAGTGGTNAACAGTTAGATACCACAGCAGAGAACAGTTAGATACCACAGCAGGGAACAGTTAGATACCTCAGCAGAGAACAGTTAGACACGACAGTCCAGGAGGGTCAGTTACATCGGTATCGAATAGCTAGCTCCCAGGTACCAGTGAGCTGACTACTGGCATCTGAGTTACACATGCACCTGCGCACCTGCAGCTACTCCCTAGCTGTTCTGTGGAGTGTTCACCCGTGTTCTGTGGAGTGATCACCTGTCTTCTGTGGAGTGTTCCCCGTGGAGTGTTCAGCTAGCTGTTCTGTGGAGTGTTCACCCGTGTTCTGTGGAGTGATCCCCTGTCTTCTGTGGAGTGATCACCTGTCTTCCGTGGAGTGTTCACCCGTGTTCTGTGGAGTGTTCACCCGTGTTCTGAGGAGTGTTCACCCGTGTTCTGTGGAGTGTTCACCCTTGGTCTGTGGAGTGTTCACCCCATCGAGCAGTGGCCCACAGCCTTTGCTGCGTAATTACCCTCCCCTACGTGGCGTAATAACTCCTGAATACGTAGGAAATGGTTCAGTCAGGAAATGGTCCAGTCAACAAGTTTCCGGGCCACAATAATGTACTGCCCGTTCAGACGAAGTGTGTTGACTTTTCTTAACATTAAGGCAGCACTCCGCTAGAAGTATCGAATTCGTGACCTCCTGACTGGGAGGCAAGCGCACTGTCACTTGCGCTGCAGTGCCACTGCCTCGTCCCTTTTATTGCGTAATTACTGAATTTTTAGCAGCTTAATTACTCTGTACAACACTCGGCACTTTTCTGAGGGACTTACGGTCACACCTACCGGGGTGTGTATTTGTACACCTGCGATGTGCCTAAGAAGAGGCTCACACTCTACCATCCTAGCAGGGTCTCTAGAAACGCTTGATGCCTTTGCCTCCAGACAAAGTGCCTCCATAGATGCATAAAAGTTGTTTCAATTCGTCAAAGTAATCCAAACCCAGGAATTACACTACTCCAAAAGCTCAGCTACTTCATTTCTCAAAAAGTCCAGATATTTTTCTTCACCATAACCCCATAAATTTGAAATTTCCCGACCTGGAGGCTGCATTACTCAACAAGCCCAGCTATTTTGCTTTACTAGGAAATACTAGGAAATCGTAGACATTTAAAATTTGAGCAGTCTATTTATTTTACTTCTCGAGAAACCCGGACATTTTAAATTTCCACAAACCTAGATATTTTCCTTCTCCAGACGTCCTAGTCCTCGCGAGAACTTAGACAGCCCGGCAGTGGCCCAAGATTACTCGCGTCCCCTGAAGCTGGACATTCCCACACTCGCGTCCCCTGAAGCTGGACATTCCCATACTCGCGTCCCCTGAAGCTGCACCCTGACAACTTTGAAAAGCCGAGCTTATAATTCAGTAATCACCGTTTTTATCACTTCAACATAAACGCATTTAAATAGCATCGTGCTTATCATTTCTGGACACAATCTCCCAAGGCTGGACTTGGAACTTAGCTCTGCTTGGACTCCGGCGATGCGGGATCGGGAATCCGAATGGGATCGGGAATCCGAATGGGATCGGGAATCTTAATGGGATCGGGAATCAAGGAGTCTGCCCTGTGGCGCGTCACATTATGCAGTCAACTGTACGTAAAGGTGAGTGTCGTGTCAAAACTATTCTCTAATAACGAAGCTTAAGTTGAATTGTTGATCAGAAATTTAATTTTTTTGCGAGTAGGCGGTGAGGTAAGTATGTCCTAATATTAAAACTTTCTTAGCTCGGTGGAATAAAATTAAACAATCCCGCGATTACTTCCAAATTTTTATCGTAACTTGTTCGAGTAACAATTATCAATCCAATTTTGATTTTAAACGTGAAGCCACTGAGCCTTCACTAAATAATATGAACAAACGCTCTCCCTCAATTGATCCCCTCAATTCACTGGAAATAAGCCTTTTCGCTCTGCGTAGTTTCTGTGTACCTCGCATCCGAGTTGTCCACGCAAGCCTCACGGAATAAGAACAGAAACGGAAGACTGGAAATCCTCCTCCTCCTTACTTCCGGAGTCCCTCTAAAAAGTTTACGCCTTCGGCGACGAAGAAGTAAGTCCTTCGTACGCTAAAGTAGCCCGAATAGTGAATAGCTGTGAGAATGTCACGGTGAATGCAACTCGTGAAGTCGTAATATGTGATAACAATATCGTGTAATCATAATACTCGGTCGAAATTCGAATGATGTTGTTAAACACTTGGAGTCGTACAACAAAGATAACTGTTTCTTTGCACTGATAACACTACCAATGGCATTGAGAATTATACTTTGAATAAAAACGTGTCATTGTATACGCGCAATGATAACAACGATGCAGTACCGTAACACTAGCTGGAAATGCGAATAGCGAGTTAAATAACAACAGAAGGCTCGGTACAATAATAACACCCTCGTTATTCAATGATGCTGAGTGGAAATGAAAATTATGTCGTGAAAAAATGTGCATTCAAAGGCCCTGTGAACTATAACTTCATATCACAATACATTATAGAAATGTAAAAGACGATGTAAAAAAGAACGTGAAATTACAATGCAATGATAACACCATTGTATCACAATACGTTACAGAAATGTAAATGATGAAAAAAATAACGAGAAATTGCAATGCAATGATAACACCATTGTATCACAATACATTATAGAAATACGAACGACGATGTGAAAAAAGAACGTGAAATTACACGGTAACGATAACAACTCCATTGTTTGATGGTTCGCAGAGACCGTTCACGCGCAAGTCCCATCGAGCTTGCAGGTCCAGGTCGATTCTTTCGGGGGTCGGCGTCCTCAATTACGTGCTCTGAAGCCGAGGCAATTTTGTTAAACGGTCGCCGGTATGACACACTGCTTGTAATTTGAACCAACTATTTGCATGCAATTAGGACACACGAAATTCAGGGCTTGGCCCAGACACAAGCGCCCCTCTGAGGATAAGATCTTTCTGCCATTCCTTGAAACCGTCTGTCGGAACTTCGAGGGCGTGCCAGGGCAGCTGCAGCTTTTGCCTATGTGAGGGTGGTCCTGTTCGAACCAATGAAAAATGTTGGGTTATTTTTCGGCAATTGGTGGACTGAAAAAAGGATTACGTATAATAGTGTTTTTTTCTAGTATTTGGTACCAGAATAAGACATGGACTAAGTATAGTGGTGTTTTTTCTAGCATTTGATACCAGAATAAGACAAGGACTAAGTATAATGGTGTTTTTTCCAGTATTTGGAACAAGAATAAGACAGGGACTAAGTATAGTGGTGTTTTTTCCAGCATTTAATACCAGAATAAGACAAGGACTAAGTTTAATGGTGTTTTTTCAGCAATTGGTTCCAAATAAGGCAAGGACTTAGCAAAATTTTGCTTGGTACTTTGTACAGCCGTACCATGAAATCAAATTGGCTGAGTATATTTTTTCAATCGTCTTTCCAGCAATTCGTACGAGAGTAGTCCGTGGAATAAGTAAAATTTTGCGTTTGACAGCATTTGGCTCTAAGGTATCGTAAGAGCTAAGTAAAATTATCATGATTTTTTCAGGCGTGTAGGGACCAGGAGAATATGAGGACTAATAATATTTTAGCGTTCGTTTCAGCAGTTACAACCAGAGTATTCGATGAACTATTTAGATTGAGATGAGTTATAGAAACTGTACACGTTACTGGTCATTATATGGGAACAACTTAGGGATCATTTTTGGTTCATAATGAGTTAGCGTTAATCACAAGCTTGTGTGGAAGTCGTTCTTAATGTATGTTTATAAGTAGGCTATAATTTTTATCAGGTAATCTTAATCATAGATTATACATATGTATATATCCACCATATGATAAGTTAGAGTTCACCATGCGATAACGAGTTAGTGTTCCCCCTATCGACACGGTAGTGATATAATCATACTTAAAGCAAAAAAATGCATATTTGTTGAAATGCAGATCCCAAATTCAAATCCGCTTCATGCATTACCTACTGATGAAAACAAAAGCTCTTTCCGCTAATTTCTGAACCCACAAATTTAGCAGAAACTTACAACCCTTTGACGAGTAAATTAGAATGAGTTCACAACCTACTGTACACGGCACAGAACCTACTTCACACGGTACAGAATAATTCGACGAATTAATTAAAATAAGTTCACAGCCTACTGTACACGGCACAGAACCTACTTCACACGGTACAGAATAATTAAACGAATTAATTAAAATAAGTTCACAGCCTACTGTTCACGGCACAGAACCTACTTCACACGGTACAGAATAATTCTACGAATTAATTAAAATAAGTTCACAACCTACTGTACACGGCACAGAACCTACTTCACACGGTACAGAATAATTCAACGAATTAATTAAAATGAGTTCACAACCTACTGTACACGGCACAGAAGCGCAGTCTTGCCCCGGACTCCACACTGCTACCTGCTGGCAATTTATTCTAACGTCGTAGAAGTCATTACTGCCGTCCACTTGGATTTTATTGTTGCAACAAAATTCTTAATGAAATATCGATTTTATTGGAGGCTGGGATCCAACTTGGGTTCGGTCGGTTATAGCAAATCGGATTTCTCAGAGGAATTTCCGAAGTGACACATCTCCGAGCTGGTGTTTTGAACCCATCCAAAATCGAGGAAAGCGTAGCAGCAGCGGGCTGCAGAAACCGATGGTCTCGGCTCCCTACAAAATTATTCTAATTGAATTACGCGCGTTAACGGGTTGTTAACTGAATCAATTCTGTTATTATTGCTGATGACGCTTAGTTATTATTTCTTTCAATGGCATTTCCGAATGGAGAGAAAACTTGATTTTTAAACATTGCTTATCAGTTTCGTTTGAATGTGTTGCACTTGACTTCGGCGGAATGTACAGCGCCGATCAGAAGAAAAGCGGGTACTCGATGTGTGTCGCACTTGTTCAGTGCACGACTTGATTTGAATTCATAAAATATAGCTCCAGGAATTCGTGAGCTTTTGTCTCAAGAGCGAATTGATCCTATGAGAGGATTTTACTCCCCACTTGGGAGGATTTTACTTCTCACTTGAGAGGATTTTACTCTCCACTTAAAAGGACTTTACTCCCCACTTGAGAGGGTTTCACACCCCTCTTGAGAGGATTTTAATCCCCACTTGAGAGGATTTTACTGCCCACTTGAAAGGATTTTACTTTCCACTTGAGAGGATTTACTCCCCACTTGAGAAGGTTTTACTCTCCACTATAATATACACTACCTCTGAGAGAGGTTGATGTCCTATATGAATACCCTTTCTGTAAAAATGGCCTACCTTATATTTGTACCCGACTTATAGTGAACATGAACTTTATATTTGCATGTGACCTATAGTAAGAGTCTACTCTGTATTTGCATACAACCTACGGTAAAAGTCTACTCTGTATTTGCATACGACTTTTGGTAAAGGTCTACTCTGTATATGCATACAACCTATGGTGAGGGTCTACTCTATATTTGCATACAACCTATGGTAAGAATCTACTTTATATTCGAATCCTCAGCCCATGATCTGGTGCGCACCTCCACGAGTAATCTAAACTGCACCGCAACAAGCGGGTTCGGAAGCTGTACGTCAATGAAAATGTTCAATAAAGCAAGCTACGAACCAAGGGACCAGAAAGAAAATGCTCGATTATAATGTGGCCTTCCTTCCTCGCGTGAGCCACGAATTAAAGCTCGTCCTGCCAAATGACAGTCACGGCCCTGCGAGAGAATAAGAACGGGCCAGAAGTGCGTGATGCAAGCCACGTCATTGTGCCCATTTAAGGGAGCGCTGCTGCATCCTGTGTGGCAGCGCCCGCAGCTACGCTCTGAGCGCAACGTGTTGCTGAGCTGCTCTGAGCGCAGCGTGTGTTGCTGAGCTGCTCTGAGCGCAGCGTGTGGCTGAGCTGCTCTGAGCACCGCGTGTTGCTGAGCTGCTCTGAGCGAATATCGGTGTATACAAGCCGTACACATGCTTCCTCTCTGCTCAGACAAGAACCGCACCACACGAACTCCGTACGAGTTTAGTGTAAAAATACTCATTGCGTTGCCATTTAGATTGATACGCCTGCCTTGCTTGTGATGCCGTGTGGCGTCGCTGTGAAAACTTCGGTTCTCAGAGAGGGCATCAGAACAGACGACAGGGGTTGTCTGTTCTGATAAACTGTTAATAAACTTAACATTTACAGGCGTTCATTAAAACTCATTCGTCTCGGAAGATTCTCAAACGAAAAAATACGTCACGTGCAGACGGTATAGACAAAACTATTATTATACAAGCCAACAGAAAATATAGACAGTACATGTTGACACTGTATACACGCATTACAGCGTCCTTCCACGAATATCTTTCCAGAACATGACGCGAACATTAATTAGGTTCAGTAATTAGCAACAGTAATTAGAAATTAGTTTCTTGTCCTGGATCTTTTAGCCCTGAAAAGCCTCGCGAACGAGTCCACGCTGCACCAATTGTGAGGGACGGGAGAGCGTCGTCTCAAGTTTTAATCATCGCTCAAAATTTAGACCGAGTTCTTCATTGTTGGAACCTTCGATCTAATAATGACTTGATTTGCGCTCCCAGTGTTGCCGTGACGAAAATAAGGCGGCCATTTTTACCATCATTTCAATGACCCGACAAAATGTTAATCATTTCTTCAACGTAATTTTAAAAGCACTGCCTTCATATGGTGAAAGAAGGCTTCATCTTTGTTGAAGTCTTGATGAAATTTTAATTCATTTCATATAGGGGAATGACGTGAAAAGCAAACCTATTCATGAGAATAGATGGTTAGCCATTTTGACTTGTGAGTTGGCTGTGGGGCTACTGTACGCAAATCTCAATTAATCCATATGTAAATCTGAATAAATCTACAAGTCTACAAATTCACAAGCCAATGAAATAGCGTACACAAATTTGTCCCTCTCAGTAGGGTTTTCTCTAACATTGAATGCTATAACATGCAATAGACCATTCTTTAACCTTTCTAATTACAGGTGACGCTGGCATTAATGGATCGAAACGGGTGTGAAGTGAGTTCAATAATGTTGAACCTGGTGTCAAAACCTCACAACGCTCGAAAACACTTGAGGCATTCAACTGCCCAATAAAAAATTCCACCCATAATTTTTTGGAATCGCTCTCTGAGATTGAGACAGTGGGACATATTCAGAGACGCCCATTGTTGTACGGTGCGTTTGAACTGGTCCATTGATGCGACCGTTAACTGAAGAAATTCATGCTCTGCATACACTTTAATAACCAACTTGGCTGTCTTTTTTTTCATTTAGAATGTCACTTAGCTCACTTTTTAAAATGAGCAAGTCTTCATGTCGATGTCAGTGTCCTGAGATTCCGTTGTGGCTTTGATTACCTAAATATGAACAGTAAATTTCTCTCAGGAATGAGGGGTCCGGTTTCCTTTTTTGATGTATGGGTGGCATCAATTCATTCATTCTTTTCCAATAAATTGGTTTGTTTTGAATGAATTGCATACCCTTATACTAGTCATCACTATCAAATTTCACACGCTAACGCTCATTACAACAATTTCAGCCAAGTAACACCCAAACCCATTTTAGAGCCGAGACCGAAACTCAAACCTTGATGAACATGAACCCAAAATTATGATGAAATCAGGATTGGTTGTCGCGATTAAATAGTTCGCGTCTCAGTGAGGGCCGAGACCGGCACTCACCACTATGTATATTGCGAGAACTCGAATGCGTGTGACAGAGGAGTCGAAGCGCTGGACGCTTGACAGGGACGCATGACAGGCCTAATAGACAGATCCTCGGACGCCTCTCTGTTGTCATCCGCAAGAATGTCCTTAATTCCAACTTTTTCGTTCATAATTATCTGTACTTTCATCCACTCAAGAATTTTTAGATTTAGATAATATTTTAAAAATTCACTAATGGAATGGCAAAAAATTAGACTGGATCATAGAAGAATTAAAAATGAACCACTACTGTAACATGCAAGCACCCACAGCCAGGTAGGTTTTGTGTTGCTGTAGCTGATAGTGATGTTGTAATAGTGATAGTGTTGTGACAGTAGCTGATAGTGACGTTGTGATGATGATAGTGTTGTGACAGTAGCTGATAGTGACGTAGTGATAATAATGTGACAGTAGATGATAGTGACGTTTTAATAGGGACAATGCCGTGACAACAACAGATGGTAACACCATAATGGTAAAAGTAACATAGCTGCTGTAACTTCATATTAATGATAGGGACAGTGACATGTATATGGTAAGAGCGGCATGCAAGTGACAACGGCATGCTGTGGTACGAGGACATATCGCTCAACGCAGTCAAATTCCTTGCAGTTCACCTGAGAAGGAACACTTCGCCCTGCCACAGGTATGACGCTTTCAATGCGACCAGTCTTTTGGGCATCGCTCCAAAGTGATACTCTAACGGTCACTTACATATTACCACTGACGTACTCGCTCTACACAGTCCCTCGGTGGCAACTGAAAGCTCAGGATTGTGTTCCTGCAACGCCATATTTTCCGGGAAGCTCAATTAGTTTAGCTAGGAAGAGCATCAAACCCTAGTGCAAAGGCTCCATCGACTTCAGATGTCACTCCAAACTCGGCAGTCATCGTGAGAGTTTCACGCCTCGAAGGAGCACAAAACCCGCCCTTGAAGCTTCGCTTTCTGGACTCATGAATAAACGTCTCGGAATGAATAAATCATGCGTGAGATGAGGCAACGCGGGCATTATGCTCTAATGAGTAGCCCAGACTCACTCCGCACGCAGGAGCAGCGCATTACCCTCATGATATAATGCTAATATTTATCTTACTGCCGACGCTTGTGTTTACTGCGGCGGATGCCATTCCTGGGCTGCAGTGTACAGCCAAAAAGGACAGTCGTTTCTGAGGTGAGTTACGAGACCTCGTTTGTTTAAACAGGGTCCTGTCATACGATTGGCTTAATAATGAACGCATCCCTTTCTTTGCTCGTACACCGCGGAATGACATTGTTGTGATGAAATAAAGTTAATGCAGGGCGTTGATGACATAGTAACGCTTGTACCACGACCCTAAAATAAAGCTTAGAGGGCAAGTCTCAAGTAATCTTCACCCAAATCAAGCGTAGACTTTATGATCAAGGCCGTCGGGTCCCGTTAAGACAGAAGCAGGGGTCGAGATCCCGGCAAAGATGGCCAATTCTTCCGTGCCTAGTGCGACAGCAGCTTTCTGGTAAGCCATTTTTTTTTCTCGCGTAATTTGGAAAATTATTCAGACGATTTCGTTCACTTACATTCATGTACGAACGCACGAAATTAACTATTTCAATGAACGATGAAGGCCTGTGCATGAAATATTTATTTCCCGTGTAATTTTAATTCAATATCCCAGAAGTCGGATGTCACGCACAAAGACTGAGAGTAAATACATTCCACAACTTTACCGCACTGGATTCTGCGTACGATAACTCATCAAACTATCCAAGGAGCAAAGGTGCAATTTGCATACCGACTGTCGTGAACACCCGCAATGAGAATTGGGGATAAAATGCGTTAATCTGAGGCGGAAGAGGCGTTACAGATAAGCACATTTGCAGTTCTAGGCGTTATCAGGGCTGTGGAGCCCTTATCTCTTCCCTCGTGCGAGCTTTGTCTAGGTTTCGAGGACACCGTTGGTATGACAATACATTTCCCTGTTTAAAAAGCATAAATATTTGTAGCATTTTACTGCTCATACTACAGTCAGCACAGCTGTAAAGTGAAATACTTAATTTCCAGGTCTTGGCACTCACACGAACGCTGTATAACTTGAGCAATTTAAATGCTCGTTAAATAATTCGAATCAAATAAATAAGGAAAGTAACAGTATGAGGGGCACGAACCGCCTATTACTCGCCTCCCACATCACGTAGCGGCTGTTACACACCTCACACGTCACGTGGCGGCTGTTACACACCTCCCACGTTATGTGGCGGCTGTTACACACCTCCCACGTCACGTGACGGCT
>VOMN01127624.1:0-29889 GCA_014899125.1 Orchestia grillus
GGATAATAGCACAAATTTGAAGAATTTATGAATTTGCAAATTGGATACCGTATATTAGTATAGGTGTCAAAGAATTTTAAAAAAATATTCAAGATTGTTAGTTAAACATTAATATGTGAAAATCTTCGACTCAGCTAAAATGGAAACTCACGAAAGAAAAAGAAGACTTGAACGGAGAACGCAAAAGAAAAGCTAGAGCAGCGCTTTTCCAGCAACAGCGAGAAGAAATCAGGTAGCAAAGAATACATCTATAGTCAACTTATTCTCAAGAGATCATTGACTCTTCGAACCCAATCAAGAGAAAGAATAAGATCTCAACGTGAACAAGAAACTGAAGTACAAAAAAATCATCTTAGGGAAAACATGCGTCACAGAGCACAACAAAGAATTGAAAAAGAAGAAGATAGGAATCAATGATTAGAAATGTTACGGTAGTTGTTTCAATTTAAGTGGTTATTAAAACCCGTTATTTTTAACCGGCGTACACACTAGTTCCCTAAGAATTATCTGAAAACATTAAAAATTATTCATTCACTTTAGTCCCGATGAACCGTAACCATGATGCGATGTACAACCCTTATTTAATTCCTGAAAGATGAGCTTTGCATGCAAACATTGAACGAGATTGCTACCTCAGAAAAATCTACGATTTTACAAGTTATGAGAGAGTTCAAGCCGCACACTTTTTTACCTTGGATCAACTCTTACACCATTTCTTGATACCAGTGGTTCAGTAGTTCCCGAATCTTGAGAGAATTATTTCACCAATAGATTTTGCCGCGGAAACTGTACTTTGATTTGATGATTGAAAGTCGTAACCTAATCAAACGACGGCGTTCACGACGACGCAAATTCGTACATGTCAGATTTTGTAAAGTCTCTGTCCTCAAAATAATTCCAAGAAATTTTGGGACTCTCTTCTAAACATTCTCGATTTCTTTTCTTCCGCTTGCTTCATCAATGTTTGTTTTGTTAGCTGGGTGTGCCCTGTGAAAATCATGAATTTCAACGCTTGGCCCCGACTCTTCAGCATCCCACAACACTGTGAACGTAAGGAAAATAAAGCACCGTTAGTAAACGACTGCTCATGGCTTAGCGGGACTGGTACCCCCTGCGTTAATGAACATGGGCTTCATATTTTGAAATGTGTTGTTGCACAAGCAAGGCGGGAGATTGGGTCGCGAGGGAAACGGAACAGATCGCCTGCTCGGAGGCGAAAGGTTTTATATGCCTGACCTTGTCAGCTTCGCAAATAGTTTCACCTATTTTGTGTACAGGTAATTGAGTTTGTCTCGTAACTTTTCCCGAGAATAAAGCTCATCAGCTTAATTCTTCGTGACAATTTCTTCTTACTATTGGTTACTCCTGGTGCTATAGCTGAGGCACGCGTCGTGTTTCGAGAACAGGTCGATGACCAGCAAGTATCCATTTCGGCATCGTCACTTCCTAGAAGCTGGCTACATTTTTCCACTGTAGTTTGAGTGATTACAGAAATTGTTCGGTACAGGCAGAGAGAGAACGAAACCGTTACGTTCTTCTCAGAAGCTTGTCATATCACTGCGTTTTTGAGCCACTTTCTGTGAGTGTTCTGTGAACACCCTTGGATCGAGGTGAAAAAATTGGCTAAAGCTGTGGAGTGAGAATACGAAGTTATTCATAATTTTGAAAAAGCTAACGTTTCTCAGAAAAAGAAAAGCTGACTCTAGCGGTTATGAGAAATGAAAACTGACAGCCGTTCAAAAATGCAGACGTTCTTGCTCTCACCATGCTCCTCATGTCCTGATAATTGTTTTAAATCCTTCCTCACAATCACGAATATAAATTCGAATGAATTCTTAAACATAATCCCCACCAACAAGGAGACTCGTTAAGATCTGCTGGCTGGCGCGTCTCCTGAGGAAATGATCCGAGTAATGCTATGCAAACACGGTTTTCAAGGCGGAAAATTGAGCACAAGGTCTGCGTACTTCGTTCCAATTAACTTTTATTGTCCCGTCATCAATAGCGTCTTCGTTGCTTCATTCAGTCTAAACGGAGACAAACTTTCAATCATTTACATAAACGACGCCTGTGCGTTGTTCTAGCGGGGATGTTGCTTGGTGAGTTTAGGTTCTCCAATGCTAATGAAACTCGTCAAAAGTCAATTATGGAAGTGAAGAATGAAGGGGATTTAAAAATATCGTTAATGAATATCAAACATTAGAGCGGTAGCAGAAATGTAGGAAAGTTCTGGAGGCAAGATGGAAAAAGGTTCTGGAAAAGTACTTCTTAGTTTGCAAATTTTCAAAAGGATAAAAGTTACGTGACTTTAAAAATGGCTGTATTATCAACATTTTCGTAAGCATTCACCCCAAGAAGCCCTATCGCTCACTTCTGCATGTAAAGTTATGCGAAGGAATGAAACTTTCCTGCACATGCAAGCAATGTTCCTGCCAGTCGGTGGAGTAATGACATGAATGAACAGCTTGCAGCAGGTGAATAATGAGTAGCAGCAATGTAACACGAACGAAAGCGTTTATATTTACTGGTATGTAAAGCATTGGGACAGAACGAAGCATGGGTGGACGGGCCTGGCTCGGCCCGTGCTTGTGGTACTGGAAGTCACAGGGTGCCAACAAACCCGCTGTGTCTATCACCGAATTACTTTGCAGCACCATGGAGTTCCTCATGCTCTACACTGAGCCATTTTTCACAAGCTCGGACATTTGAATACAGAGTTCACGCAACTTTCTAGAGGGCTGCTCCTATGTCCGATTGGGGGTCCAGACCTACGTTGAAGTTCACATAACTTTTGCCCACGCAGATTTCAGAGCGAAACTAGTGAATGCGTTTCCAGATTTCGTTCCAGCTCCTGCTTTCACCACAATTTCCGATGCCACTATCCCGACTTTCGCCCCCTTGCGCTTAGCATCAATTAAATTGCCCCCTCAGGAATGCTATGGGATAGTTCTGGGTCAATTTTGCCCTCAACGACGTGCTTGCAAGAACTTTTCGCAACAAAGGCAATTGACGCTGCATAAAAAAGCAGTAAAGCTCGTGAATAAATCGAAAGAACAAAGTTCAATGTTCCCCTGAAATTGTTTGCTATGCGCTGATGGTGAAAAGTTTAGGCCAAAAAATACGTTTGCCCCGGAGAAAAAAGGCTTGAAATTTGATTATACCTTCAACGTCATGTACCTGATCAGGAGACGTTTCCACGATGCCAGTTTTAAATATTTTCTCAATCCATTTAGAGTAACTATGGCTTTATGTTGTGCACTGACATTCAAAAGTGGGCATCTTTGAAATTCACGTCGAAAATTTTAAGTGCAGAGAGACGTCGAAGAAGCTTTTAATTCACTGTATTTGGTCCGTCAGGGGGAGACAGGACAGGCAATACGACCGAGTTCGTTGGGCGTGTCTGCTCTGTGCTATGGTGACTGGCGACCACGTGGGCGACCTGCTACGTAGCTCAGCTCTAACCAGGCGTTCGGAACTTCCATCTGATGCCCCACTTCGCTTCTTTGAAATTTTATTTTCATACCTTCTTCGCTGAGTATTCTTTATTTTTTCCTCCTCATTTTTAACTTGCTGTTTCTATGCGCTGAGGATCTAGCGTGGGAACACTCGTGTGTTCGTTGGAGTCCGTATAAAAATGGTCTCATCTTTTCGCTTTCTTTGAATCACATTTCATTTTGACAGGGAGCTTTTAGCTAATCAATAACCTAATTATTTGCTGTATTTAGCACCACGATTGCATATTTTCAAGTTTTTAATGTTTCAAGTGTTAGTGTAAGATTGGAACCCATGTAAGAACTTGTAAATGTGAAAAGAGATAATTGTGATATCAAATACAGCAAATTAAAAAGGGTGCTTTGTTTTTGGCTAACCCTGTACATATGCGTTGAGAGTGTTCCAAAAAAACACTCTTTGACTGTCCATTTCTTACACAAATTTTTGTTCATGTGTTTGGTGCTCCAAGCCCTGGTCATTTCGTTTTTTGCTATAATTTTAATGCCATGTTTTTTTATTTACTTCATAACACTTATATCCATTACTTGTACGTTTGAAAAATGTTTCCCAGTACAGCCTTTTCCCAGAGACTCAGCTCGATCAGAAATATCTTTGGCAGTCGACGACTGATTACATGTTTTTGGAACACCGCAACACCCACTACAACACACCTCTTGCGTCCTGCAGGGCTGGTCCAGTCGCGGCTGGAAATTGAGGCCGTCAGTTCTCATTGCTTACTGTTCAGCAAACCCTCGGGCGCAGGGTGATGTCATTGACGCTCCAGGCTCATTTCTAGGTTTCGTGCTGATTCAACGCTTTTGAATTCAGGTTCTTGTTTTCTCAATTGACAGACTTGCAAATTTTAGTGCATCCGTTATAATTTGACTTGAACCATTCAATCGACCTTTCTTTATTTGTGTACTCAAAGTTTATTTTTCTCTTCGGAACTACTCTATACCCTCTCCATTTGAGAAGAAATGATCCGGCCGTTTGATCTGATTTTGATAAATTTTTATCTTACGATTCCTGGCGATTGATCGCGACTATGACTAATGCTCAGAGGGAAGTACTTTGGTAAGTTCGTCCGGGTTCATTATAACATCTGGGAAATATTTCTTGTACATGAGTTTTTTTAAGTTCTCTGCATTCGAAAAGCACAAGAATATCTTTTTCAAGATGTCTGGGAGACTTAATGCTGTCGCCCTGAATTCTCGCTTAAAATAGAAGTCTTTCATAATTGACGCACCCTCAAATACATTTTAACTTCTAGTATTATGTTTATATTATATATTTGAAATTTTACATACATATCCTACAATTATTATAATCTACATCAACGTATCGCTTGAATACTTACGTAGTATCGTGTGATTTTACACAATACATAATATTCTTGCGTAACGTTAACGAACTATAACAGCTATTACGGCGCACTAACATGGTGAAGTCAAGGTGTGACAGATTACTTTCACTGCCGGCCCGCTGACCGAGTGCGTGGCATAGGGCACAAAACAGTTGGTTTATTTATTTGGACGGATGGATTGGAAAATTACTTAAACGAATTTATTTCATTTCCCAAGCTTTCGAGTAATTGGGCATACTTCGTTCTCCTGGAAACGAAATCTCGAAAGTGCAAATTTTTATTCTCAGTTTATTTATTCTTCCATTCATCTAAATCCAATTTGTCTTGAAAAATTGCAACCTTGGAATTCAATATTTTGCGAAATGAAGTTCACTGAGGCTTCAACTCGCAAAATTTGGTTCTCGTAGCCGGCGAAATTTACCCGAGACCGGCGCAACCACGTGTGCCTAACGCCTCGTTGGTTGGTCGGAGTTCTTCAAAGCTTTGGAGCGACGGAATTGGGAGTCCTCATCCTCACCTACTACTCGTATAGCTACGGCTGCCACCGCGATCCTACACTAAACGTGTATTAAGTAAGCCAGAAGCAGTACAGTACAGTTAATGTACAGTGAGTAAACCGACATTTTCTCCCAGCACTGCATCGCTTGAACGTTCGAAGGAACCTCACGTGGAAAACGGCTTCGCGTCTGAAAGAGTAGGGAAGCGTAACATGGATGAATATTGTTCTCCTGCTCTGTATGTGTGTATATATATGCAAGGTGTTCGGAAACTTATGGAACAAACTTTGACAGTAGCTAGAAAAGCCCGAAAGTAACGACATTTGGATGAATAAATAAAAATCCAACGATTCATAGTTTTAGAGATGTCGAATCTGAAAGTTGAATAGGGTCTATCTAAATATGGGAGGGGGAGAAGGGGAGGGGGGTCAGTTCTCAGAGTCGTCGTAGAAGCTCATTTGATCTCATGAATTTTACTACGGAATTGGAATTACAAAACTGTTAATGTTTGAAATCTCTGCCCGCCATGCCAATGCAGGTCTGGTACCTGCACAGAAGCGATTCCCGGTCACCATAAAACGATGCGCGGCATGGTGCGGAGAGTGAGAAGTATTTCTGGAGACCTGCAACCTTCACTGTTCGGTATGTCGGAAACGATGAATGTTTGAATTTTTACTTATTCAAGAATAAGTCCTTTTGGGTTTCCACATCTACTGTCAAAGTTTCTACCATTAGGTTTTGAACGAACACCTTGTGTAAAAATATACATAAATTATACCGTTCTAGTACTTTTTATTCTTGTGATAAATTGTTCACTGTTGTTTTACATCAGAACTTTCACGTTCTGCTTCTACTTCTATTTATTTCATTGAGTGCGTTACGTACAGCTCGACCGCTCGTATATTTAAGTTGAACACTTCTCGACACTGATTTATGATATCAATTTTGTATATGTCAGACACGGTGTATTGTCAACATGTTTACAGCCCCGGAACTGCAAAAGAAGGAGCGTTTTGACAAACGATCATTTTGTCAGAATATGCAATTTGCCCCCGAACAGCAGTCCATTACTATGCGGGCATTTTTCACTCATTGACGCAGCGCTCTCCGTTTGAAATCACAACCGTGTCTTTTGACAACGACGTTCCCTGAGAAATTTTGCTTTCACCTCATTTTGAAGGCGCGCCATTTCCCTTTGTAAATAACTCAGCGTTCCTAGACGACAGATTTATCTCGGACCGCCGCCTGTCATTGAATTGCGCGCTTTTTCTCCAGAGCGCAGCTTTTTTCCTAGAGACGGCGCTCGATCAGAAATGTCTACAGAAGACCAGGGCTGTGCGATATGTGTAGGACGGTGCCGGTGTCGGTATCGAGAGACGAGGTGCGGGAATGCTCTCACTCGTCCTCAAGTAAAGCGCTGCATTGCCGTCCACTTCACCAGTGTTGAGCGCCGCCACGCGATAGTTCGGGTTAGCATTTGATGTTCCAACGCGCTTTTCGAGGACAGTTTCCTTTCCAGTTTGATCAGCTCATTTCTGTGATAAATGAAAATAGCGTTTAACAAGTTAACGTGAATTCGTATAGACCGGCTGGTGAGCTTGTATATATGGTTCAGTGTAGGAGATTTCATGCTCATGTCCAAATAAAAATGTCTTTCACTCACAGGTTTGAATTTGCTTTCAAATGAATTTTCCTTCGATATTATAGCACTATTTTGGTTAATTTCTCTGAAAAAACCTTTTCTTACATTAGTTCAGAGAATTGATCATTTCTTCATAGAATAAGTTGTGAAAGCGCACTGAACATCGCGCGGATCTGTGAGGTGATCTGGGGCGAGCTCGCTTTATTGGACCCGTTTGTTCAGGAATTTCCTTTACCATCAACTTTTTCAATTTTCGCCAACGATATATTTTCATTTTTCTAAAAGTAATTAAACATTGTGTTCGCTTGCTCAGCCTTATCGACAGTTGAATGAGGCACAAACGCGTTAGACAGCATCAAAGACCTGAAGTCCGAGGTCAAAAGCCTATAAAAACTCTATTGACCCCTCAAATGCACTGAAAAACTTACGTCATAGAATTCTCGACTCTTTAATTCGAATAATATGATCAAGTCCACGTTGAGAAAACTACGCGCAGAGTTAAAAGTCTTTGCGAACTTGCTTGCAATTATTTCACGTACGTCATTCTGACTATGCTGAGTCACCTGAGTAGCCGATGTCGCATTTCAGCTCCAATTGACTGCTTTTTGATGGCCGGTTGACGTGACATGTTCTCGATTGATATTGCGCGAGAGAAGCGATCAAGAAAAGTAATCGTTTCACGTGGGAGACCACATGCCTTCAAACGGGAGCACAACTCGCAAAACTTAAAAGTCCGAGTTTTCTACGCATAACTCCCAAATAGGTGTGAAAGAGAACCGTTGGTAACTTCTTGAACCCATGTTTTGCTCCGTGGGACTGCAGCTGACCCATAACTCTGAGATAGCAAAGGCGCTGGAACACCTGAAGGCCTCCCGCAGCTCCCCATTTGAAGTATCTCCTCATTTTGGTCCATTTGTAGTGATCGTATTGCTCCATCAATATCTGTCAGCTACTCGACGCGCAGAAATCCATCAAGTAATTTCATCTGCCCTGAGAGTTCGGGTCCGGTCTACTCAACGCGTGATTGCAAGGTTAGAGTTACCAACATGATGGACTGATGTGTTTCGTCCCGCGAACTCGGATTTTGTCGCTCCATTAGCAGCAATGCCGACTGCCATTTCACAACAGCAGCACGGGTGGTGTTGTTCCGTTGCAGTAACACGGATTGCATTGTTCCATTGCAGCAACACGGATTGCATTGTTCCATTGCAGCGAGACGGATTGCATTGTTCCATTGCAGCGAGACGGATTGCAGTGTAATTACTTGCTATATTAACCGAAATGTCTATTACCAGTAGTTCGGCTTTTTTATCAGCTGTACGCAATTGTATCGATACATCAAATTTGTCTATGACTCTGGCGGACGACAAAAGAAATAAATTAAAATTATAAAATCTTCTCTCTAGTGTGCCAGTGTAGTGCAGCTCGGCTTTCCAGCGATAGTACCGTTAGGTTACCTCAACTTCAGGGACTTCTATCTTTCGTGCCCTGTAGATTTCTTTCAATTTTCACATCAATCACTTTCTTGCCTTTTCCACTTCTCCAACCTTAACGTGCTGCTTCTATACGGAAGGGATCCTGTGTTGGTACGCACCTTGCGCATACATTCTACGTTTTCTCGAGTCCATACTAAATGGACCCTTCCTTGTCTCCCGGTGCGAGATAGTCCGAGTCACTGAAGCGCTGCTATGTATACTACTACTACTACTTCTACTACTATTACTATTGCTGCTACTTCAATTACTACTATTAGCACTTACCAGTAACGTCTCTCAAGCACAGCAGCACCACAACCCCGGCCAGATGGACGGATGCGGCCATGGCGCCTGCAACAGAAAGCTTGTCACTCCACTCTGGTCCGACTGTGGGACTGCGGTAACGACAGGCAGTCCTCGACGTATGAGGTACTCAGTTCAAACACAGCGATTTTGGTTTTATGAATTATAACGTCTAGTGTTTGAAATATATGCTGCGAGAGCATACATTTCGAACATTTAGACCTTACAATCTGGAACACAAACCATGTGGTGCTTGAAATATGTACGCGTCATAGGCCTAGGACCGCCTGTATAGGGTTAGTGAACTGGAGAAATAGGAATAGTTCTAAGGGGTACGGATAGTCACTGATCTGTGTTGTACTTGTTTTTCCTACAATTTGAATTTAGCTCAAAGTCTTCACTTCCATGTATTCGAAACAAGTGCTCTTTTGTCATAAGCAAATACTGATATTAATATGTATCCGAATAGATGGAACTACGAATTTTGACCATAAATCAATCCGTGGCTAACACAAGAGGGGCAGTTACCGGCGACTATAGAACGTCAAATATATCAAAGAACAGCTATGGTATTAGAGGGCTTACTCTTAATGAATTGATATGTCATCTAAGAAAACATAAAGATTATGTTACAATTGGTGATGCCCGGTCAGAACCCCTTGGCTCAGTCAACTCCCGGACATAAGTCATACAGCGCCTCACGGGTCTGTTGTGGGACCTCTTTTGTTTTCCATTTATGTTATTGTCGAATCCACTTAATCCTTCAAATTTATTCATTTCGCTAATGATAGCACTCACCCTGTAGCTCTACCTAATGAAAACTACGTTAAAAACGTTAGAATAGCAAATAAGCTAAATGATGGGTTCAAATAGGCTTCAATGTGGATTAAATACAAAAATATATACACCAATATCGATGAAACAATGAACATTTTATTATTCTATAGGTTAAATGTAAACCTTTGATGCATAAAAATTGCTGACGGACAGATTGAAGAAACTAATTCATACAAATGAATGAGAATTATCATGCAGAAACCTAACCTTTGAAGAGCAAATGTCATATATTGCCGCTAAGGCATCGAAATCGATTAGGATCGGCCAGAAAGTTAGAATATATCACCTGCAGGAGCATTAAAAATAATGCAGAAATGGCTAATTCATCCATATCTTCAATTTGGCATTAAAGCGTGGCGTGGAACGAATAAAAGTAAAACAAAAAGTACTCCTACTCTGAAAAAAGGGTCATTAGGGCTATGAGAAATTTGATACATAATGCTCATTCAATCAATTCATGAAAGTGCTTGAAAATACTGAAGCGTCCTCATTTGTGTAAGTATTCCCTGTGTACTTCCATGTATAAAACTTTGAGCACTGATGGCGATAAGGCCTGAAGCAATTAGTGTCTGCTCAACTCGCCGTCATGAATATTTTAAGTAGTAACGAAGTAAATTCTCACTTTAATCATATCGCAATTTAATTTTCACTACAACGGTATTAAAACTTGAATCTCATTGACTTCCGGCATATGTGGGAGATGCACACGCTAAAGTTCAAACGAATCTTGAATCATATTTCTTTTCAAGATATTGAGCATGATACCTGTTAAATTATAGTCTCATATCCTAATGTGCTAAATTATAGTCCAATGTGTTCTCATTGGCTAGATACAGTTGAATTTATAATTTTAAAACATGCTGTTTCCCTACAATAAATTCTTTACTTGATCAGTGTTGTGAACATATAGGGTAAATGCAGTAGGCTATACAGGACGTTTTAGAATTCTTTGAACAAACTCGAACGTAAGATTCGTTTCTGTGAAATAAACACATTTTACTCCATAGAGGCATAACCGAAAATGCTTAGTTAAAAAGTTAGGGAGACTTGAAAGTTAGAGCGCATCGGCAGGAAAGTAAGAAATCAAAGTCAGAACAAGATTTTTATTATGAACGGACGATACAAAGTTGAAGGTATGTTAAGTATTCACAGTAGGTGTTCGAAATTCCGTCCGTCTGCTGTGATGCATGCGTGGAGGAGCCAGCACAATGATTGACGAACTCGAGCAAAGACATCATCAGGAATTTCCGTAGTCATAAATATTCATTGTAATAGCATCAGAAACCCATGGCTGTAAAATTGCTGTTTCAACTGATATAACACTCGTTGGGATCAATTTTTCAATCGTTTCAGCTACCAGTATTGTAGGGTTGAGTGGTGACGAGGACCTATTGGGGCAAGGTTTTGCCCATATTTGTAGACAAATTCAGCATGAATGAGAAATACATTCGTTAAGGAAATGATCGTGCCAAACATAAGTTCTCAGTCTGAAGAATTCAATCAAGAAAACAATGTGTGAATAAAATGGCCGTGAACTCAAAGTTAATAATTAATAGTTAGGAATTTGTTAATATCATAGGTCATGACTCATTTTAGAGGTAATTCATGGTAATGAAAGTTATAACACGTAAAATCCTGCCTCGTTAGCTACGGATACAGTTATAAAAATTTTATTTCTTCAATTATAACAAATTCAAACAATTCCGAAGGGACAGGAAGGTCGGTTTGTTGAGTTTTCCGCAGCCAGTACCACGCTTCCACACCATTCGTATTTGCACTTAAATGTTTTTTCTTTAATTATTTTTTGAGTTCCACCCTCCGTAGCAAAAGTAAACTGTAGAAAAAACTCGTAAGTCGAGAAAAGAAACTGCCTCATGGGATACACGCAGTAAACTTCGACGAGATCTTTGATGGTGAGATGCATTTGACATCGCCAGAGTTCCACAAGAATAAGCCCCTCAAGGCTGAGGTACTTTTGACCATAGTACGAATACATATTTTCAATCTTTATTATTCGACACAGTTGCCGAGATAAGGGATACTGGGGTCCTACAGTAATAGAAGAAAAACACCTTGCATGTATTGACAGTGCACATTTGCATTGGCAGTACACACCTTGTATAAACAGGCTTCCAGTTGTCACATAATTAGAAAAGCTAACAGAACAGATTCATTCAGTAATTTACATGTACTCTCCCCTCGTAAAGGTCTTGAAAAACGCTCAGTTTGTTAGTAATTGTCTAATTGCCTTTCATTTTTGTTAATCATTTAATTTTTTAAGTATTCGTCTCAGAATTCTATCAACGCTCGGTTATGTTTTGGTTTTCATAGTCAGGGTTCTCCAACAGATGTTTAATTTTAAGAATTTTAGTAGTTCTCAGTCGTTGTTTTAAGAACTCAAGTAGTTCTTAATATTTTTAAAAACTCTAGTAGTTCTTAATAGTTTTAATAGCTCTAGTAGTTCTTAATAGTTTAAAAACTCTAGTAGTTCTTAATAGTTTTAATAACTCTAGTAGTTCTTAGTTGTAGTTTTAAGAATTTTGGTTGTTCGTAGTAATATGACAGTATGAAGAACTCTAGTAGGTGTCATGTTGGTAGAGACAGGGGAACTGGTAGCGCTGCAGCCTGTGTGAGTTCTTACAGAATTCTCTCCATGAAACTAAAGAATTCTCAGGCATTTGCTAAAGGAAAATCTGTAATTCTAATTATTGAACTGGTATTGCAGTTTTCAGAGACGGCAGGAAAATTTAAGGCTAAATCTCCAAGTATTTTGAATTTGATTAGTCTTTTCTACCAGCAATGATGATGAAGTCTTTGCATACGTTAAATGTGTTCCATTTTACGTGTCTTCCTTTTTATCTAATAAGGGGAAAATTGTAGGCAGAGGACACGGTTTTCTTCAGACCGAGGTGCTCCNTTCGAGTCCCAGCTGAGCAAACGATTTTTACTAAGTAATGGAATGCTTTGCTTCAAATTAGAAGCTTTCCTTACATCACTGACGGGTCAACAGTTATAAGGGCTTGAAAACCGAACGATGCACTGTGTGTCGAGTGTGTTGGAAATAATAAAGCTTCTCTCGTTCTTCATTATGCTGGAAAGCCTGTCTACTTCGCAGGGTCGCCGTTACCGCGAGGGGTTGTCGTCAGTCTGGTCAGCATGGTGCCCGGCTGCAGTATATGCTCTGTTTTTTGACACACTCTACAGACGGAATAATCACACTTTTTTGAGGCAAATTGAATAGGAATGAAATAATAACGGATGATCAAGAATATCTTCAGCCTGAATAAAAATGAAGTAAGATTGCTTGTTTGTATGCTAAATTAGAATTATTAGTACTTTCGTTTTTTTTCTAGTTTATTTCGTTTAAATTAAACCAAGAAATATATCAAGACACTATGCAATACTAGGTAGAACCGAAACATTTGTACATACGCGCACTTCTATGAACAGTCGTGTTTTAACGCGTCGATCGCGATGCGCACCTAACGGGTATACGTTCCCTGCGTTAGGTTGCTCCACCGTTAGGGCATTCCATAGCAAGGTTAGGTTTGGATTCCGAGACACCCTTGTTTGAAGTTAGACATGCTTCCTTCTTGTCTGCTCTCCCTCTCTTTATTCGGATTAATGGTTTTCGTTATTTTAATATTCAAACGTGAGAGTTCTCTTAAAATGCAAGCAATACATGCATGTCGACACCGAAGCAAACCATTACGTAACGGTGAAATGGATTCTCTCTTTGGTATACCTGTGAGACAAGTAGCGGGGAACGTGTCTAGCCGTTCATATTTAACCATCGTGGGATGGTTTCGTGAACTTCCGTCTAATGAAGCCTCTCTTTTGAATTTGGGTGAGTTGATCTAAGTGTTAACACCGGACACGAGTTTGGAAGGCCGTACCAGGAAATTAAAATTTTTCAAATACTGATCGATCAGTTACCGAAGAGTTGCTGCCACGCGGTGCCGGGGCAGCAACAGAGTTTGACATTAGATTAAATTCTGCGCTTTTAAAAAACTATTTTGTATCACAATGAGGTTTCAGAGGTATACCAAGTAACCAGGAAGTTACCTTATTTCTCGAAGCGTTTTCCTAACCATTTAAAAGCTTGAGCAGATCCAAATTTCAATGGGTGGAGCCATTTTTGTGCGAACAATTGAGACATCTTTAGCGTCAATATACACGATCTGATGAGATTCGGGCTTCCCATCCTATCTACGCAATAAGAGGTAAATATTCACGCATGTATCACGAGAAACAAAATTCCGTCGAGCCCGGCACTTTCGACCACGAAAACGACAACTCGTACGTAAATCCATGCTCTATAAGAGTCGCCAAGCGAAGAAACACCCGTGGCAAAAGTGTGGCATTTCCACGGTCGAAGATTTCTATCCCTCGTACTTTTGATAAAAGATCTCTTGACAAGACTGCTATATCCAGGCGAAGATGAAGCCTTGGGTTAGTGCTTTCATTAATGCAAGGAAAAGCTAGGCAGCGCAGTGGTTGAGCTCTTTAAAGGCCTCAGTCTTCCATCAAGGTCAAGATTCACCGATATGAAAGAAAGCCTATTGCCGTGCTGTCGCATTAGCATGCAAGTCTTTACGTACGAGTGCAGTGCTTTTATCGTCCATCAATGCTCCAGTATTGTAAGAATATGGGGAGGCGAGGGGGGTCCGACGTTAATTTGACCTCTCAACTTCCGTGTATGTGCCTGGATTTTGTCTTCTGTTCGAGATTAAAGCTTTGATGGGCTGTAAGCTCGTTAGCTTTGAGCTCAGTGAAAATTATTTATCACACCTTTGAAGTTGAACACAAACTTTTTTAATTCACTATAAAACTTCTCAAAAGTTAATTATCCTCGAGTGTTTTCATGCTTGAGGAAAATAAATAAGGGCTGCAACTTCATTCCCGTCCAAGACAAGCAGGAGGCAGAAAGAAGCCCATCAACTTTTCTGAACTCGTGGAAGGGAGAGCTGCCCGAGATGGCAGGTGACGTCGCTGCCGCGAATGAAAGTGTCATTTATCAACTAATCCAAAGACTGGAAGCGTGCCGCAGGACCATTCAATTTACTACACCGAGAGAGCTTCATGAAGAGACTACTAGTGCCTTGCAGCGCTTTTAACTCGCTCTAAATAACGGCAGCTATCAGCGTGCGATACACTCCCATGGTAAAAAATGATGTTGAACCTTTAAAAATGAGTAAAAGCTCTTTATATCGGAGGCTTTTTTCATCACGACTCCGTGATTATTGAAGCTACATTTGTGACTGATACGGAGTTATCTGTCCCTCCTGCGTGATTGCATTCAAGTGTTTTTACGGAGCCAACAATTACTGGCGCATTCATGAGGCTCGCAGCTCCGCTTCGATAAAGCCTCACTTTGGCTCATGGCGAGGCCGGTAATGCGTCCAGCCAGCGGCGGTCCCGGCATAATGTACGGCGCTCCGTGTAGGGAGCAAGAGTGACCCATATGATGGGGTTCTTCTCTCTCTCTCTCGCTCTGGGGCGCAAGCGCGCGACTTCCAAGGCATTAGAAAGAATGCAGCTGGTAATTAGGCGTGGCCTGACCAGCACAATAACAGCCAGAATAAAACAGTTTTATGACACTTTCATGCTCTGCGGCGCTGCAAGAATGAGCTCGACCTTTAGTTGTGGCGTGCCGTTTTTTGAACCTTAGCCAAAAAATGCAATTGTTGTCCCAAAACTCTGGCGTGTACATGAGTGTTGCTGTACAACTTCTGCGAGTTTACAGACCCGTGAGCGCTGAGAATTGCTTCTCTTGACGTTTGAATATTTTGCTGCTAGTGTTGAGTCGCAGAAAAAACTAGCAACATCAGTGTAGCCTCGACTTGTTAACACCCCTCCTCCCCTTGAGAAAATTCGCCCCACGAACCAAAATGTAACAAAAAATTCGCTTCCGCTCTAACGGTAAGTAGGAAGCAAAAACGAATGTTCTGAATCATTTTTGTTCGCACGGCAAGTTTTCCGTAATAATAGGGAGTGTTCGTAAGTCAGGGTTGCAGTGTACGTATGTTTGAGATATGAGAAGCTATCTTGTCCTGCATTGTGAAATGAAGCCTTGCTGTCTTATTTAATTGATTTACCGTCAATGGCTGAAGACGCCATTTGCTGGAAATGAGAAAATAGTTTCCAATCTACAGGCAATTGAGAAACTTTAGAACAATTTCTTCACACAACAGCAGAAATGAGAGAGATGGTGAAATATTTATCGAGCGAAGTAACAACGTAAACTGTTTTCTTTTATCTTTTCTCTGATAGGGTTTTTTGATGAACTCGTGCTATATCTCCGTGATATTTGCATTTTTTCAGATGTATGAGTACACTTAATAACGGTCGGTTTGTACCGGAGGAGGCCAAGGAAGGACGAGTCAACTCATTCTAAGCTTTTTATTCAAAATCGTAAAGTTACGGGGTTGACTTGCCCAAATTTAAGAAATACGAGTTTTGTCATAATTAGGTCAAACGGGTTAACTCGCGCTTCCTGATGAAGGGGTTAAGGCGATACTGATGCTTTCAAATTACATCTTCTTTGCAAGTGCTTCATTTAAAATTAGCACACTGAACATAAAGATCACACGTATCAAAAACACACCAAAATATTTTACCCACGCACCTCAATGAAAGTAAAGTTGTATTTCGAACGTTGAGTAAAGTATTCGAGGACTTGAAGGCAAGAAGACCAAAGTCAGGGTCAAGGTGGCCTCCAAGGGGCAGGAAATCTAGTGTGAGCAGCGCACCTCTTTGGGTGCTTCATGAAACTGGCGTCTGTTGACAGAAAACTCCATATTCCAGTTGGTGCAGTTCAAGTTGGACAATGAGAGCAGTCTTAAACTAAGTCCCAACTTTGTCACTCAGATCCCTTTGATGGAGCAAGTTCATGAGGTTCTATTTTGGATGAGCTGAAGTAAGCTGTAGTTGCATAGTGCTGGAATGGTCTGAAGTGGCATAGTGCTGGAATGGTCTGAAGTGGCATAGTGCTGGAACGGTCTGAAATAGTACAGTGAGTAGACGTAGTACTCCATGTACTACTTAAATGACGAACTAATCTTTTATTTCTCTTTCGTTTTTTTCTCCCCTCTGAGAATTTAATCCCAAAGTGATCGTCTTCATTCGCATGCACCATCGCTCACGGTCTTTCATTTTCCCCATTAAAGTTTTCGTCCCTTTTGTTGATTCTTTCTCCAGCCTCTTTGCACTCGGGAACGAACTCTAAGCCGTGGCAGTAAACTTGATGCCTCTTTGGGCCACTGGTTCAAAACTGCGCGAGTTTCTCTGAGGACATAGTCTTCATTGAGTGGAAGGTGTTCTGTGTCTGAATTTAATGAAAATAGTATATGGACAATGAATTCTACAGTAAATTTGTACAGTAAAATCAAGGTTAGGGCAGCCATAATGGAAACGATATTCAGGAAACGTTTGTCCCGTGGCCAGTAACTGACGTCGAGTACTTTCGGGAATGTTAAAGTTGTATAAAATTGATATTAACTGAATAGTTTGTTAACCGAAGCTAAACACAGAAAAATTCTGACCGCTCAAAACACTGTGATTATTTTTCGTTGCTCCAGCTTTCTTAAGAAAATTCTGCACAGTTCATCCTGAAATTATTCGTCTAAGTAACATAAGAAAAGCTCAGAATTCGAATAGCTTCAATTTTTTGCCATGGGATAAATCAAGACCCGTGAGTTTCCTATTTTCCAAGCCATCAAGCCGCTCACTAAAGTTCCAATGCTATGACAAGCAAACCGTTTTTTCATTTTAGTGATATGGTGGCATTTAGCTATATGCGAAAAATTGTTCAGAGCCTTACGTGTGTTCGAGACAACTTGGCACGCGCCGTTTCACGAAACACTAGCACTTGTACGAGTATATTAAACGAGGACATATGATCCTTTCGGTTAATAAAGAGTTAACGCTTTACCGATCACGGTTGGCGTTTTACAGATCAAATTGTTTTGTTTGCATTTAGCTTGGCACTGAAAAACTTAGAGCATTCATGCAAAGGTGAATTTTGAAATTCATGTAGAGAGAAAAGGTTAACACGACCACGTGCGGAGTTTTCCGCTGCAGTGCCGAGTGTACCATGACTAGGGTCGAATTCTCTCACGTTAATATTATTTACGCTAGTATGTAGAGCAGTAGATTCTTAAATTAACTTGGCAGCAACGTTATTTCGCTTAAAAGTGTTCACTTTATAGATTAATGCGTGCGCTTATCTGTGAAATTAAGTGACCGATTATACTTCGTTAACGTTGTTCATTTTGTAGGGCGTAAATACCGACCAAGAAATGAAGGGTGTTATAAAATCTAGCAATTTCTCGAATCCTGCTCTAAAATAGATGAGCAAATGTGACAGTTTTCCTTCATATCGTATGAGAAAGTTGCAGCCTGAAACCATATAATGAAACCGCCATAAATTTACCAAATTCTTGACGGCGATGGCGCCCCTGCGACTTCATGGAACATTACTCGAGCGCTTCCTTCGGCGCTTTTTTAGAAAACTGGTGAACTCGATTGCAAATCATCATTTAAAGTGGCCAGGGAGGAACCTGTCGACAGACTTGCAATTCCAGGACTCGGACGACTTATGTCAGGGTGACTCCGAGCCATGGAGCCGAGGCAGGCTGCGGTGTGGTACGTGAAGACCTGCCCCTCATTTCCGCGGTTACATTGTCCGTGACATGAGGCCGACACGCGCCCATGCTCTCCGAGCACTTTCTCCGTGTACAGTCGTCCGCTGCAAAGAGTGCTAGATCGATTCCAGCGAAGACCCGTTTCACAGTCGTCCCCCGCATAAAGCGCTAGATCGGTTCCAGCGAAGAACCGTTTTACAGTCGTCCCCCCGCATAAAGCGCTAGATCGGTTCCAGCGAAGAACCGTTTCACAGTCGTCCGCCGCATAAACCGTTAGATCGGTTCCAGCGAAGAACGGTTTCACAGTCGTCCGCCGCATAAACCGTTAGATCGGTTCCAACGAAGAACCGTTTTACAGTCGTCCCCCGCATAAAGCGCTAGATCAGTTCCAGCAAACAACCACCTTATAGTTCTCCCTTGGGTAGAGCGGTATCAACTAAGTGAGTATCATACTCGTATCATCAGAAGCAAATACAGAGCGCTGTTAGAAGCTATTTATCTGAAGACCGAGCAATTGTTTCAGCAATTGTGGAATAAGACTGTACAGCGGTTTGTATAGTTGCAACCAGTTACAAATATAACTTGTTTGCATTATCACAAGCAGTTACGAATGTAACCAGTTACAATTATAACCAGTCTATTTTATTGCCACCAGTCATAGGAGTAAGTAGTTACAATGGTAACAACTACAAACTAACCATTAACCATTGCAACCAATTGAGGATAAGAATGAATTATTCAGTTCGGAGGCCTCCTGAGTCTACTGGTACCAACAGTTCTGCATCTCGGTTCCCAATTTCTTCGTGCTTATTTATTTCAACTCTGTGGCCAGCAAAGGCGTGATTATGCTTCCATTTCAAGTCAATGATGGAATGAATGGTGGCAATCAGATCAGTTTTGGACTGCGTCTCTAAACAGGTTTTTCAATTAGGGGTGGACTTTCCGTCAAAATTGGTTCCGAACTTTCTCTATTGTTCGTTGTCGATAAAATATATTACTTTAAAGCATCTGCCATGAATAGATGTGCTTAAACGAGTTAAATTTAACTTCATTTTGTGTCGTGTGAAGAAACGAAATTGAAGTAAATTTCGAAAGCTGTACCCCTCTTCCGTCTCCCAATTAACAAACTTTTTCATGTTCATCACAGAAGAGCAATACCGATGCACTGGGTGCAGTTTCTCGAAGAAGGGCGAGTAGCGATGAAGTCGAGATTATTCCAAGTCCACAAACCGCGGGTTGCATCTCCACAGTTTCGTACGAGTTCCGTGCGAGTGGAGGCATGTAGTTTTGCAGGTCATTCCATAACAGGCGCCGAATTTGGACTAGGCGACACTTCCGCGTTTTGACGTTAGACATTCTTTAATTATTTTCGCTCTCTCTTTCTATGCACATGCTCTGATTAATGGTGTTAAATTATGCTAGTAAATCAATCATGTTGATTTTTTGTTACTGCGAATGTAATGAGCGTCGGCGCACAGGAAAATCATTTCACAACAGTAGTTAATTGGTATACGTACAGGTAGCCACCCGCACAGGAAAGTGTTAATAGTCCATTTTATGAAGCTTTCATCCCCTTTTCAACGTACCTATAGTTTCCAATTACCTGTTAACAGCTGGTCAGCGAAATTTTCTCAATCAACCCACGCTTTGCTCTCTTCAGTTAGTTTTGCTGGAGAGATGAGAGAAAGGGAATAAAAGACGCCTTCAAACAGTGGTGGACAGCTGTTCTGAAGGTGGACAGCTGCTCTCGTCCTCCCACCTAATGACTATGCCATGCACCGACGCTTGGGGGTTACGCGTCCGTTCTCCCACGTGTCCGTCCGTTCTCCCCCGTTCTCCCACGAGTCCGTCCGTTCTCCCTCGTTCTCCCACGTGTCCGTCCGTTCTCCCCCGTTCTCCCACGTGTCCGTCCGTTTTCCCACGTGACAGCTGTTCTGAAGGTGGCAGGGGCTGCTCTCGTCCCCCTACCTATGACCATGCCATCCACCGACGCCTGGGGGTTACGCGTCCGTCATCCCACGTGTGCAAGCACCGTGCAGACTTCGTAGGTTTGAATCCTCAATCCCGCACTCAATAGCTCTGAGAAGGCCGGCGGTGACCGAGTGAAGGCAACAGCCACGAGATACCTCGGGTATTTCGTTAAGAGGTTAATGACGGAATTATTTTGGCGCAAAGGCTCCATTTTGCATTGTACGAAAAACTATCTGTAGTCTTACGTACAGTATCTGCCATGATATAAGGAACGGAAGCAAAACGATACTTCAAAATTTTAGAAGTCGAAAAGTACCTGTGGAATTTTTAAGAAATTCGACCAAGTATAAATACAATCACTGTGTAAACCTACATACTAAAATGCATGGCTATCGTTTATACGTTCTTCAATAATTCAGTTTGAAACCAAGCAAAATAACATAATTACAAATTTTTTTTCAGGGAATTTTGCATTTGTCAAAATTATGGAACGGATTGTAAATTTTTCGATAAAGTACAATTAGAAAAAACCTTCATTATTTAGTGAACATTTCTCTTTTCCCGGTTTCATTGTATCTTTGGCGCCATGATCTAAAATATTTTTTGCAAAACGTGCCATGAAGTTATAGCTTCCCATTCTTCCTTCAGTAACTTATACGAGTGATCTTAACTTTGTGAATCTTTCTTTTGAGCCTTCTTGCGAACGATCTTTCAAATATTCTCTATTGTACTTAGGTCGGGGCCTGAGCTGGCCGTTTCATCACTCTAATATCTTCTTCTTCAAGATGAGCAAACATCTTTTTTTGCCTTGCGTCAAGGCGCATTGCCGTGCATGAAGGCTGGAGGTTGATCCGAAGCAAGGTGTAAAGTGGCAGTGACATCTTGCCGAAAAAGCCGTTTGTAAACTTCAGTGTTGATTTTACTAAACTAACAGACAATTGAGCCAACTCCAATGAAGGAAATTATGTCCCAGGTCATCACACTTTCATTTTCAAACAGTATGTCTTTTCAACATATTGAAGAGATAATCGCTCAACTTGTTTGCCTCGTACATTCATTTTACCACCTCATCGGAACTATTTGAACTTCGGTTCATCGCTTAAATAACTTCATCCAGTTGTTCATTAGGGCAAGCAACATACTCGTTCACAAAATCTTAGCGGACTTTTTGGTTGTCTTAGAAATTAGAGGTTTCATTGCTGGAACCCGACGTTCCTTCGTTAATTAACCTGCGAGAATCCGTTTTCCTTGGCGTGTTCATGCCCGTCTTCTGACAGAATTTACGAGAAATTAATGCAGCTCTCTCGAGACTGTCCTTTATATTCATTCTGATCACGCTTTCGATTGTCCCATTCAGACGTTTTTGAAGATCCCAAGGTTTTTGATGTCGAATCAAGCATTTTGTACGTGTTAAATCTACCATTACCTGATATACAATACTATTTAACATACAAACGACACCAGCAATATCTGAAATCGACATTTTTTCTTTTTGATTACCTAGTATTAGTTCTTTTTCATGGAGAGACGGAGTTTTACCTGTTGATGCAGCCATCGTATTTGATCGTGGTTTCGAACTATGTAAGAATATCGTCTGTAACATCAAACGTACCAATTCAGTCTCCTAAAGTAATTATTCGGGGGAAATAATTGCATTTTCAATCCATTCCTTAACTTTTGACCAATTCGAAATACTCTTATTTTGTTTCCAATTAGATTATTAAAGACGATTAAATGGAAATCCCAAAATTTTCCATATCTTTTTATACGTATTGAAAGTATCACTAAAAGTCATCTAATATTATCAAAGCAAAATATAGTAATATTTGTATGAGTTTTGCATCCGTTCTGTACTAACCTTTTAACGAAACACTGTAACGGTTCTGTAACCGGACCACAGGTCAGTTTAGGGCGGTAAAAAAATGTGCAGCCCGACAGCGGATTATCATGCCCCGTACGAAGATAAAAATGAAGCACGTACGGTGGCATGGTTGCAGACCGTTCCACTCCCTCGCTTTAATCCAACACGCAATCGAACTTTGATCCAACACGCAATCCAACTTTGATCCAACACACAATCCACACACAATTCAAGTTTAATCCAACATACAATTCAATTTTATTCCAACACACAATTCAACTTTAACCCAACACACAATTCTACTTTACTCCAACACACAATCGTGCCAATGAATCCCCCCTTCATTTCACTGCACGGCAATATATGAATTTACTGCGGCGGCTTTACAATTTCATCAATGTATTAACATCAAAGTGATACTATCGTTTGGGTTGCCTTGAAGATTGTACTACACGGTTTGTTGTCAGAGTTTTATTTACGATCATGCCTTTGGAATGCGTCCATAATTTATCCTATGCAATGAATCGTAGCTTCTTTACTTTTCTAAGACTAATTGCTCTGAAACATTCCAAAGAAATGGCATTAGAGTAGCGCATTTCGGTGGGAATTAATCATTCGTCTTCTAATTAAAGCGAGCAGCATTTTTACTCCTTTTCATTTCGCTTCAAGAAGTTTCAAGTCGAATTTTCCTGGTGAAAACTTTAATTCCTCTCGCTCATTTTTTTCTCCCTGGCGCCGGAGTTAATTTTTATGGCGCTTTACAGCGCGAAGTTAAACTCAATGATGTCATTCCCAAAGTTCTTCGACAAATGAACAAAATAACTGTTTTCTACTCTGTTTAGCGAATCGTTTTTTCACCGTTTGCAGCCAGCGGAGTTTCAACTTAAAGTTCGAGCTCATTTTTACCTTTTCGGTAATGTCGATGGGGCCAAAAAACGAAGGCTCGTCTTTACTAGTTTATCGAAGCAGCTATAATTCATCTTTTGTGTATCTTGGCGTCCCGACGGCAGGGATCCATTATTTGCTGCGAAGGAGAAGAATGCGATTGTTTCCTTTCAGCGGATATATTTCGTAAATATTTTCGGTAATTAAACTGTCATTGTGTTTTTCTGGGGGGGATGTATGTATAGTTTATCAAAAAATCCGTCTATTTTTACACATAAGGGATTTACGCAGTATTTCATGGAATCGCTCACATTTTATCCCCATGAAGACATGTAAACGAAGAAACTTCTGGAACCGCCAATTTAAAAAAAAACGCAGGCACAAAATCCTTGGTAAGTTATCTTTTCACCAAAATTGCACACCATGACGAAAATAACCTTTTCTGCATTCATGCACACCATGTGTTTGCATTTGACATGAACACGCTTTCTTGACAACCTGCGGTGTACCGAAGGGAATGGCTTTTCAGTGTCGCAGAGGAACTCGAGGGTTTGGATGAATCCTCACGCTTCTCTGGACGAGGGGCTCTGTAGTATTGGCTGTCCTCGTCAGAATGCCTCAGGAAAGTATCGCTCTTCAGTGAGCCGTGAAAATCAGCAATGTGGAGTGTGCTACAGGCGTAGTTGTTACCCCGACATTTGGCCTTCTTTTTCTGACAGGTTGAAATCGAAGGCAGGCGTACCACACTACGTCATTTTCCGGCTTTGTCTCACTCACAAAACTGGCAGGCGAGCCCTGCTACCTCTTACTCTCATGCCAATTTTTCTTATTTCAATTTAATATTTCTTAGAAATGTTCACGCTGCCTCAATTTACGGGCTGCAGTGCGCTGTGACAACTCATAAAATGTCGCTTTGCCATGTTGGTTAACTATCAGACAAATATTCATCGATTTCCTCCATAACGATCTCTTTAAGTGAACAAAAGTTGCTAATGGATAATTTGTTTGATGGCAGCGGAGAAACTCCGTCAATGACGTTGACGATACTGATTGCAATAAATACAGTGCGTTTTGTTTGAATTCGCAAAGTAATATTTAAAAATATTTTGTTTGAAATAAATATGTGATTTATAGGAAAAATTGCGAGTTTTCAGAACTGTTCGTGCTATTTTCGAGTTATTCTTAGTTGAGTGTTCAAGTGAAACAAAATTTACTATTTCTAAATAATCTATACTATCAAGTCCTAATTTAGTGTTAACTTCAACTGTGCAGAGGGAAAGAAAAACTAGGATAACATTATTATCTCCATTTAATTGATGGAATTACATATTTCTTTACTAAATTGCTGAGTACGACAAGGTATAATCAAATAATGAAACAACTAAGACTCCTAATGCAGGTGGTGAGCAAACCTAATTTCCTCCATCCTTCAATACCGTAATAAGACGTGTGTCAATTACTGATGTCAATTGAGCAATCTCAGACGATTGAATTGATCCACAAGCGCGGGACTTCCCTCGAGACTTCCAAGCCTGAGCATTGCTTGCCACCACTGCAAGCTCTCCTCTTGACAATGGACCGTCAATTTTCTATGGGATTCAAATCGGGACTGTGAGGTGGCTACAGCATTAAACTGTGTCGTTTGAATCCATGGTCTAACGGCAATTTGATTGTGATTTTTAATTGTGTGCATGTGCATTATCCTGTTGAGATATCAAAAACATGGTTTTCATAATTGGTTGAGAAGAAAAGTTTCCCCTAGGATATTACGATGTGAATTTGAATTCAGTTTAAATTTTTTTTTTAGTAGTTTATAGAGGCCAATTAACTTATATCTTTGGAGACCTGTGCAAAGCACGATTCTCCCACCACCTTTTTGTCCCCAAATCGCACTCCTGCCGAGCGACCATTCCTCAGCCAACCAGATGACCACCCATCGAGCGTCGCACGGGACTCATCGGCTTAAAATACATTGCTGAAATTGACCTTCATATGATACTGTGCCCATTGAACCCTCTTGGCTCTATTTGCTTCGCTCAACGAGGGCCTTTTGATGGGACTCCTCGCTTGGGCAAGTGGGTGGAGGATCCTACACCTGGTCGTTTGCAAACTTTGGACGCATCAGCAGCGTCAAAAATATTCTTACTGGTAGAACGTGGAGTTATGGAAGTTTCGAACTTTATTCTGCGAAAATCCCTCGCAGATAAGTTTCGTAAATTCTCCCTTTCTGGTGTCCTTCTGCATGTTTTACCAAAAAACACGAATGATTTTTGATAGTATCGTGATCACGACGTAATTTGTTAGGCATTTCTAGAGTTAACTGACCAGTTCCAAGCAAGGAAGTAATTTTAGCTCAACCTTCCTCTGTGAGATCAGATTTCTTACCCATTTTTAGTACTGATGTGGTCTTGCATTATCTAAGTGAACAGTTTAAGTACTAAAATTTCAAAAATTTTTAACAACAGGACAATTAAGAATGCGCGTATTTAACTGAACATACAAGATCGATAGAAGTAATTATTATTTATATGATACAAAAGTTGGCATGTAATATTATTTGATACAAAACCTCGAAAGAAGAAATGTAATTTAATTCTTTTAATTAATGAAATAAAATTGCATAATCAAGCAGAGCACACTGCAAACTCAAACTTGTAGTAATAAATAACTTAATTGAAGTATAAAGCTAAAACATTTTAGCGACTCTCAGAAACAACACGCGGCAGGTTCAGTTCACGTGTAAAGACAAGCGCATTGAAATCGCGGCAACAAATATTTCCCTCCGTACATGCTCTTTTGGTGCTCGGGAACTGTCGCCTGTAATTTTATACATCCTCGGAACTCAAGCCGGTTCTCCAGTTGCCAGACTGGGCTTCTAAAGAACTCGACATTTTTTCTCATGATAGAAGCCAATAACGAAGCTCTGAAAAGGTTGCATCTTCCTTCCAGCCCAGTAACTTTTGGTCCAAAATCTGGGTAGTGAGCTTTTTGCCGTCGTGCTCATTGCAGTTCTCGTGCCACGCCACAAATCCAACTACAGTTCTTCCAATTCTAGTTTTGAAACTTTAATCACGTCGATGCAGATTTCTGCCCGAGGACCCAATATATGCAGAATCTAATGGAACGTGCTAAATAAACATAGATATTTTGACTAATCTATGAGCAATACTTTTGTTGTGCCCACGCTTACGAATCAATGAGGACTGCTGTTTGTTATTCACCTGTTTTGATGCACCAGCCCTCAGCGTTCGGCACAGACCGAACACTGACGTCTCAGAAGGCGATTCGCTTCGAGTACTGGAAATATTGCATTGACGGCCATTAAATTTGACGTTTTGCGGACGATTTTATCGACTGCACGTCTTTGTGGGCGTCCATTGACTGCTGCATAGACCCGCTAGCCCGTCGCTGCCTAAGTTTTGCATGCTTTTGACAATCGGTATAATATTACAACAAAATCGGCTCAACACGATACGCGTGTGAACAAAGCATCGGTCCAGTGCGGTTATCACGCTGGCTTTCGCTAGAGCATTCCAACGTGATGGCCACTGTCGCCACTGCATTGTGAAGGGAACTCCGTTAGTCCTATATTAGACCGCCGGTTCTCCAGTCGACCTAAGGCTGGCTTTCTAGGCCTCGCAGCTCCATTGCCCGCAGCCGAAACCTAAACCTCGTTTTGAGCAACATAAAAACGTGTTTTTGAGGGCGAGCTGGGAATCACCTTCCAGTATTGCAAATAAAATGAAAGCGAGGGATGAGTTAAGATTTCTTTCAGCGTTGCTGTTTTAATAGCCGCCGATGATCCGTTTGTCGATTCGATACCGGACGACGCTAAAGGGTAAACACCGTCCGTTACCGGGACCGACAATATCATTTTTGGCCATTGCGAGCAATACGGAGATGAGAGCTCGCTGGCCGGTAAGTGGGGAAAGGCCATAACGGGGGCTATTGCTATCAATATTCCTGGCATTTTCGGCAAGTCTGATAGCAATGAGGTTATTTCATAGACAACATCATATGGGACCTCGCAGTTATGAGGATGCTAGAGGTGAGATCCCTCCCTCCGCTCAGTGCGCTTGAAAGAAAAGCTAACGAGAAATGTTCGGGAGATTGAGCTCGGTTTTTCCGATGTACTGAAAGTCAGTGTTGATTGTGGTGCTATTTGGGACAATATTCGGTTACTGACGTTGCACTTTTGTGATTTTAGTGTGCAAGAAAATATCACACGTCACTTAAGACAACTTGGTTTTTGTTTTCTACGTCTCATGCAATTGTTACGCATCGGAAAGCTCGCACGAGATCGATGACATGAATGCAGTTCGCGGTTCGTTCACTACAGTCTGTCAGCGCCACCAGAGGAGTAAACGGGAGCCTGAAAGATTTTCCAAAGGAGAAGATCGGGAACTACAACAGCTTCTGGAATGTATTACCCAGCATAAAAACCTTTTCCTGATCACTCAGGAACACACGATCTGAACAGAGCAATAAGCATAAAAAACGATTGCTCATTAATCCTATTTTTCTTTTTTTGGTGTCTCACGAATAAGATCCTCTTCAAATCGACCAATTAGCACCGAAAGAAACCATCTGCAGTGGACTCGATGGGCGAAAATTTGTGTGTCTCGCTATTGCGTCTCACTAACGTGTCTTGCTAACGTGCCTTGCTAACGTGTCTTGCTGACGTGTCTCACTAACGTGTCTCACTAACGTGTCTTGCTAACGTGTCTTGCTGACGTGTCTCANTAACGTGTCTCGCTAACGTGTCTCGCTAACGTGTCTCGCTGACGTGTCTCGCCGACGTGTCTCGCCGACGTATCTCACTAACGCGTCTCGCTGACGTATCTCAAAAGTGATCTACACGCACAACCAACGCCTATAATTATACATGTCTCTGGAATTTCAACTATCTTCAGTTTGTAAATATCGTCTGGAATAAGCAAAAAAACTGCAGTAGATGTCACGTCACCATTTTTTCGGTTGTTAAGTCCAAGGAGGGTAAGCTGGCCGTACAGTAACGGTATTCCTGCGATACGGAACACCATTCCCACCCGGAAACACCCCAACAGCTGGTGAAAAAAAGTTCAGGCCTTGCCGTAATAGTACCTTGAAGTGCAGATTAATCCGAATCATTCAGAACCCGTGTTCTAGGAAGGTAAATTCAGTCTCGTCAGTAGTGATGGAATTTTAATAAAGAAAGACGTTCATGCAAGTGGGGGTAAATCCGTTACAGCTTTCGATTCAGATCATCGAGTTTTCGTGGTTGGAGACTTTTTTCTACTGACATTGGATTAGATTCTAGTGCCCCTAGGAATGATCTCTCATCCCTGGTGACTTCTTTCTATCGATATTAGGTTAGATTCTATAGTACTACTGGGAATGAGCTTTATCACTGACAATTTTTTCTACTGACATTGGATTAGATTCTAGTGGCCCAGGAATGAGCTTTATCACTGACGACTTTTTCTACTGACATTGGGTTAGATTCTAGTGGCCTTAGGAATGTTCCCTCATCCCAGGCGACTTCTTTCTACTGACATTAGATTAGATTCTATAAGGCTACTGAGATGAATTTTTATCCATGGTGACCCAATTTCGCCCACGGTCCTTCACAGAGGGCGTGTAAAACCAAATGATTTTCCATCTTTTGCTGCTGGCAGAAGGCCGCTTTGAAATACTCTATTAAATAAATTGGGCGTTAACCGGTCAAACGAAAAAGCTATCGGAGCGTAATCGTCTGGTAAATGCTCGCTACCTTTACCAATATTCAGAGAATTGAGCATCTACGAATGCTTAACATAGTGTGACAAGGAGCGGAACGACTGTACGAGTGTACAAAGGGGTCCGAAAAGATGTACTCAATGTTTGTAGTTCATTACTTTCGAAACAAAAGACTCGATCACGCTCGCAAACTGCCAGCGAGTGCCCCCTGCAGGCCCCTGGCTGATTTATGAGTTGCACTATGCTTCCGCAAGAGATTAGTGAGTTTTCTTTTTAAATTTATTGAATTACAAAGAACGAGTAAATTACTTTGGAACTCGGCTTGTACTACAGGGAATTTTTGTACATTAGATGAACAGGTTTTTACTCTACATGAGAAACTGTTGTTGCTGTGCAACAACTAAGATCAATTATATGTACATATACTTGCAGTTTACAAATGGGATAAATCGCTTAATTATATGCATCGGGACTTTAGCGACAATTTATCTTACGACTATTTATGAGGGAGACGACTAGATCAAAGTCCGTCAACATCACATTGTATTTGGGTTCAAAACCCTAGTGCCGTGGCGCTGATGAGGCAAAAAAAGAGGTACCCGAACAATATGGGCTGAATGCAGAGCCCTTCTGGCTCCCGTATACCTGCTCCCGCATTGGCGAATCTGAGAGGCACATGGAATATGCATAATTCCCGAGGAACTTGATTGCAGGCGACCCCTACCGTTTCTTCGCCAACAGAGGAGATCAAAGCAAGCCACTCCTCGCGATTTTAGGAGCTGGAGGACAGGAAGGCCTCGGTCGTGGAGCAAAGAAAATCAGTCCTGACCCGGGCTCGGAATGATAAACATACCCAGAGGGCTAGGGCTCATGATGAGGTTAGCCATTCTCTCTTCCCAAAAGGGACAGCTGCCGTAACAGTCGATATCTTTCACGAACCCATTTGCCAAAATGAAAATATGCCGCGTACGGCAGAAGAAAACGAAGCCTTACACGGAAACGAAATCTTGTCCGTGCGTTGCGGCGTTGGAAGCATCGACTTCAGAAGGCCGGCTGGCGCCTGCTGCTCGCTTGGGCCGTGGATAGAATTATAAATAGTTCACGAGCGTCCACGAGGCGTTGCCCCGTTGCGTCGTCGTCCCTCGCCATGCGTAACACGTTAACCGCCATTCTCGACACAGGTAAAATTACATGTCGACA